>CAIGRQ010006051.1:0-26696 GCA_903798375.1 Fraxinus sp. D2006-0159
AACCAAGTAAAGGCTTTGCATTCAAGAAAAAAGACCATGTCTCTTTGAGGTGTTTATGATTAAATCATTGCCCCTAAGAATTTCAATATGTCATTGACCCAATTTTATGTTAAATTCCATGTCATCCAACATGCCTAGAGACACCAGGTTTCTCTCTAATTCAGGCACATATCTGGTTCCTTTTAAGAAGAGTACAAAAAAGCAATTTAATGGTTTCTATTCCTTTTACTTTACAAGCCATATTGTTCCCCATTATTACCTGCTCCCTAGAAGTGGTTTAAAAAAAAACAGTTTTTATTGGGACACATATGAAAGGAACAACTAGAGTCCAGAATCCACTCCACTCAGTTTCTTCTCATTATTAACAAGGACTAAACCATCTTTAGAATTGTTATTATTACAAACCAAAGCAGTATTCCCATCACTGAAGCCTTATCTTTTGCTTAATTCTTTTTCTTGTAACAATTTTTAATAAATTGACATATTTTACAACAATGATAGCATTATTTGCCTTTTGCCTTATTATTTGATTTATCCTTGTGATTTCATTTAATCATATTCTCATTTAGAGACTTAGAATGAAAATTAGGTTTACTAAACCCCTTTACCTTTAGCAAGCAGGTTATCTCTATTTTGACTTTAAGTCTCAAACTTAATTTCAAGAACCTTTTTCTTAAAGCACTAATGATTTCATCAGTAGTAATCTGAGCCTTACCATATTCAAGAGCAACCTTAATGTCTCTAAATTTGTCACTAATGGAGTTTAACAAGACTACATCCAACTAATTTTTTGAAAGTTTTTCATCACAGTTGGCTAAGTCAAGGGTCAACTTGGTAAACCTATTCAAGTTATCATCCAAATCAACAGAAGGGTCCATTTTAAAATAAAAGAATTGTTTCAGCAGAAAACATTTGTTAGGAATAGTTTTAGTCACATATTTGGCTTGCAGTTTAGCCCACAGTTCAGAAGCAGTTTTGGTTTCAGCAATTTCTCTTACAACATTATCAGACAAGTACAAGAAAATATTACTCCATACAACTTCTTCAAGTTCAATTTTCTTAGCAGGAAGTAAGTCTGCAAGCCAACTATTATCAAGAGCCCTAGCAACTCTCATTTGCATTAAGATTGCATTCATCTTTTAGCACCAAATATTAAAATCACATTTACCATCAAATTGTAGAACCTCAAACTTAGCAGAAGCCATGTTTGAAAACAAGTATGATGCACAAATAGGGATTCAAGATAATAGTAATCACAATCAGAGACATGCAATAGTCACTGTAGCTCAAGAAGTCAAAGTAACACACTTAGTAATACAAGATTTCCAAGATTCAATCACAATCAATGGAACAAGCAGAGCAAAATTCAATTAAAGAACACAACAGAGATCAGAATGTCTATGTTTCATAAAATTTTCCAGCAGGATCCTCCAAATACACCCCTGTACTGGATTTATTTTAGATTCCCAAGACGTCATAGGAGTCTTTGGACAAAGATTAGTCTCCAGGGGATTTTGGTGTAGATCAAAGGAAAAATCAAGAAACCCTAATTTAAAGAATTTATACAGAAATGAAAAAGATCTCACCCAGCGAGTTAACAAGAAACTCGATTTCTTTAATGTACTTTCCAGCAGTTCCAAAAAATTCTGATCTACAATAGATCGAACCCTTTCTGCGAAGATCCGGCAACTTGTTATCAGTTCAAGGCTCTAATACAACTATAAAGCCCAAGTCGCACGATATTAAAACAAGAACCAAAAGAATCAATCACGAATAGAGTAAAGTTGCAGAAAATTAAAAGATTGAACACAAGATTTCTTTCGACTTATGTAACGCCTACATCCCCCGTTGAGCATCCAAATAATGAATCAGCTCAGTTGCACTATCAAGCCCAAAATGGAAACAATATTACAGATCGTTCTTCAAATACAAAAGAAAGGCACAAAAGACTTATCTCTCAAACACCAAACTACAGATCAAACGAATGAATCACAACAAGATAGCCTTCAACAGCCTACTGCACTACAAGACTACAAAAAACCATTTATTCTCACATCTATCGCTCAGACAACAGATTACAGAGGCTAAAACACTAATTGATCTCAGTTTTTTGGGTTTATCATGAGGGACGAAGAACGCACAAAGATCTCAAACCCTAGATTTTCAGAAGAACCTAGAAGAACGAAAAAGCCCAAAAGCCAAAGACCAAGTGAATAAAATATCTACCAAAGTGGTATATATATCACACACCAACATACCACAGATCTAAGGGCCAACATAAGACCACGTGTCACCATCAAAAGAGAAGTACATTACTAAAAGAAACGCCATTTAGTAAAACACGATTTCAACCAATTTATGGGAGCACATCACTGATCACAAGTTCGAGCCTCAACAAATACAAACAACTCAAGTATGTGTGAGACGATACAAAGGCTAACTTTTGCTCTTTCAATGAGGAATAATTGTTGTATCTATACGAGATTGTCTTCAAATCCACATAACAGCATCAAACATGGAAACCCTTTTAACATTTGGTCTTCTTGAAATAAAGAAGTCCAACATATAAATAGATTATTGACATCAATCCACTAACAAGAAAAAAAAAAAAATCTAGGTTGGATCAACCACCCGACGCTCAGATGTAACAAAAATCACCCACTTGCGAATTATCAAAATATAGAAGCATATTGTGTTTAATCATGAGAATGAAATAAAATTGGTGAACCTGATCTGCATAATCTAAATTTGCATGCACAAATGCAGAATTATATGCATTTGATATACATCAGGCCTCACTCCTGTGACTAAATAAGACCGCTTTAGAGCCATTCATTACTTGAGAAAAGTATTTTTATATGCTAAAGAACATAATTCTAAAGCTATGGAATCAGATTTATCCTTTATGTTAGCATTAAATAGGAAAAATATATAAAGCAACTATCTTTTCCCCAAATATCATGTACAGATAAAAAGATACTCGATGGAAGAGGATACAATCTTCTTGATTGATATATATATATATATCTCAGCATTTCAATCACCGTCAAAATCGCGAAAATATGTTGGTTTTTTTCTCTAGAAAAATGCTAGTTGGACAATATATTTAGGATAATTATATTCACACAATGGTTTTTGCTAATTGCACTACATTTTCATTGCACCGAAGATCCTCAAGGTTTGTTCACCATATCAGTTATGTCCTTAAATTTGCTACTTAGGTCGTTAACTTTTATCTTCAAATTTCCATTAATTAGCACATCTCATCTTTTCTAGTAGTTTCTATCCAAAAGGTCTATATTATTTCACTTAGCTTGCCTCTTCCATGACTTTCCAGACCAACCCGGTTGCCTCTGACAAATAGGGCGAGCAACGTAATGGAGTCCCTAGGCTGAACGACATCAGTGAGAGCCCAGACCATAGTGGCTTTAGAGACAATCTTTTACTACCCAGGAGAAGAAAAAATAACCAGGAATTTAAAGAGAAGAATATGAAGATGCAGTCCATACAAACATATTTAACACAACACACCTTGCCCTTTATAAATATCCCTCCAATCTTTACTGAACATTAATACGTCAAGAAAGCATTGCAAATGGAAGACCAAATGAATAAAAAGAGGCAACAATGTATACAAAGTCACATCTGCTAATCCATCAATTTCGAGTCAGCAGTAATCCGTCTCCTAAGTTTCTTCCACGCTCCAAAACACTGTTGACGATTTCAGCTCATGAACTTCAGAAGTTGTCAGTTGCCATCGGAACCTGAGATTAGTCTGGACGAATGTTAGTCATCGTGAGCATAACCTTTGCTCGCTCATAACATATCCAGACCCAAAATTTAAATATTAAATGGATCACTGCAAACTGAGGGATCTACCAGCAACGGGAATGGAGGCAACTTGATGAAATTGTTGAACCATTGTGCTCTAGTTATTAATGCCCTTGGAAGGTGTAGCACCATTCTTTGCAGTTTGCTCCAAGAGACGAACAAGTGAAATAAAGATTTCCATTCTCGTGACATCTCTGTTTGCCTGATCAAACTAGTACACACATAAATGGTCGTTCCAGAGATTCAATAACAGATCACAACTACCGCACACATGCACCCCAAGGAAAAAGAAAGAATATGGACAGAGGCAAGATTGTAAGGCAAAAAAACATTACAGCATTCAAATACAATGCTATGGTCAATACTACTTAAAACATTACCTCTACTACAAAGCGTGCCCAGATTTTGTCATTCCGATTTTCCATAACCCCCTTCAGAATGGTTAGCCCCATTCCTCTAATCATATCAGCTATTTCCAGAAACAAACCTCGTTCTTCACAGAGCATCTGTGCCGAAAGGAAAAATTCAAAATAATGTCACTAAGCTTGGAAAAAAACAAACTCCAGTAACATTAGGTAACAATGAACATAACTTTCCACATCTCAAGATGTAAGACATGCAAGTAATTACCTCCACAAGCATTTGACGAGGCTGATTTAGATCCTCAACTATTATAGGGCAGACCATAGATTGCGAACCAACTTCATAAGCCCATGTAGCTCCTCCTTCAAGATTATCTCTTAAAAGTACTCCGCCATCCTTGTTAACAATCTGAAGCTTACACAAGAATATAAGCAATCATATATTTGTTTCAAATTTTCTATCCAACCGAGGTCTAGCTGTCTGCTCTTATATTACTTTTTATGCCAATTCTTTTGAATCAATTATTTACATGCACGTGTGTGTATGTGCGGTCATCAATTGTCCTATCCTAAGTTTAATTTTGATCAATTTTCGACAAGGTTCAAAAAGAATCCAAAGCTTGGAGAAGTCTAAGTCCAAATCCCGCACCTTTGACTCTCCTGTTTGTTTTAGCTTTTCAGCATGCTTTGTGACACTTTGCAAGAAAAGCATATGCTTGATAGTGCGTTCAAGAAGAGCGTCAATGCTACACTGTTAAAACAAATTAAACACGAATGAAGAGAAGAACCAATAGATCTAAGAAATAGATTATCTTAAAAAGTAAATAGAAAAGTCGGACTGAAACAAGAAGTGTCACCTTAGCCCCATTTGGCACAATTTCCCTTAATTCCTTGACACGATCTTGGATCATTTGGCGATCTTTTGGTCTGGGTCTTGGATTTTCTCCAGGTTTAAGCCTCTTGCGAGTTGTTTTGCTCGTTTCATCAGGCTTTTTAGAGTATCCAGTAGACACACTACTACTCTGTATCATCTCACGACCCTTGTCAATCCATGAACTTATTTGTGATCCGTAGATGGAGCTACTTTGAGAAAGGGTTCCTGAATCAACCTTGGAACATCCAGACCTAAATGAGCAAGAACTCGATATTTCCGCTTTTACCATATATTTTGGAATGCCAAATAACTCTTCCTTCATTTGATCAGAAATCCTAATCCCCCGAGAGGGAAGTGAAGCATTATATGCAGAGGAGCTACTCGGATATGTCGATGTTGTCTTGCAAGAAGCATTGTCATCCAAGCTCGAAGAATGAACCCTGGAGACCACAGCATCTAAGAGATGGTCACTGCCTGTCACAGAGAAAATACCACTATCTGAATTTCCTTGGCTAATAGGATATATTTCTGAAGTACCATCCTGGCTTATTATAGCTAAAGGATTAGTCTTGGCCAAATTATTTGTATTCATATCTGGTAGACCGTTCAAACTACCAGTCCAGCAACTACGCAATAGTTTGTTCTTAAAATCAATACCCAAAATATCAAACAAATCATCTCCTGATTGAGGTTGGACACATCCGTCTTCATATTTAGCATTTTTCAGTGGCAAATTCTCGTGTCCAAATTCACGTTGTCTGTCATCTTGAAGAAAGCCAGAATTGATCTCAGCCAAATTCGGATGCTCTTCATGTTGAGAGTGGGTAATATTATTAGTGTGAATTATCCTTTTCTCTAATCCATACTCGGCTGCTTTCAACTCGTTCTTTGCAAATTTATTATCCATAGAGTGATGTTTGCTTCCAGAGCTATGAGCAAGCAAGTGATCTGTAGTCAAATAGCATGAAGAATCAGAAAAGGATTCTTCCATTTTGGAAGAATTAGCACCAGGAAGCCCACATGAGGTTAATTGCATGGAGGTAATATTTCCATTGGATGGCCTATATGTAGTATCTGAAACAGAATTTGTTCCCGATATTAATTTCACATGGCCACCTGCACCTTCATGTAGTCCATTGACTTCAACTGATGGGATAGTCACAGAATCTTCATTAGAACCCAAAATCAGACCAGAATTTGTTCCCAGTGCAGACATCGGAATGCCAGTGGACACATTTTGGTTGCTAAAATGGCCTTGAGTTCCATAACCCGACAATATTTGACATTCCGCCCATCTTAAATTGCCATTATTTAATGTAGATGAACTGCAAGAAGGTTGTTGAACTAATATGGACCTTGGGATATTCAGAGAACCCTGTTGGTTCAGCCATATTTCGGGATTTGAGGTGATAACTTCAGCTTTTGTCACTGCATGCACCAATTGGTTTTTGGAATTAAAGTTGAACTTAAAAGCCGAAACAAGCTCTGATTCCTGGTGTTTATCGTGTGGCTTCACATGATTTCCATTTAAGTTCGAGGATTGAAATCCTGCATCATTTGACAGTAGATTATTCTGGATTTGTCTTGCTGAAGAACAAGATGTTTGACTGACAAATCCAGAAGTCTGAGTTGAGTTTCCAGCATAGTTGTAACTGTCAGCTATGGGAGGAGTAGGGTTCATAATATTTGATCCAAGATACAAATCTCGAGGAGTAAAATTTCCAAGACATTCTGACACCCTTGTTTCTGGAGAAAGTACTTCTGCTGTATAATTATCAGATAGTAATCCACCAGCTGCATATCCCATCTGAAGTACCAAGTTCTTCACATCATTTATAAATATCATATTCTCCATAATCTGAGACAGCAAGAAATTTACATTATATCAAGAACAAGATAAGGCATCAAAAGACTAAGAATTATGCACAATTTGTATTACTGGACTCTAAAGCAAAATTTAACTTGGGCTTTGCAGAAACATCAGAGAGGGGAAGAAACAAATATGACCATCCCGAGTTTATTAGTAAATAGGAACAAGGCATAGTTTGCTGTAATATGAACTTCATACTGGAATTTCACTGAATTATAAAAGTCTCCCTTCACTAGACACGTGGGAGTGAAGAAAAAGAAGACTTACTGCCAAGTGTGAACCAAGTTGAACAATGCCATGAGGAAGAACGGGAATAACTGCCACTGTCTGATAGAAAGCAAAGAATCAGTGAAACAACAAATCACAGAGCAGCAAAACAAAGAAAGTGAATATTTATACCTGCATTCCAGCAGAAAATTGCTGACATAGCTCTTTCAGAACCTAAAAAGAAGAAAGAGAGGAGAATTTTACTGTTATGATCCATAATGCAGATCACTACTTATACATCTTACAAATTTCCAGAATGAATTGCTTTTGTGTATATTTTTGCAGCAGTCTATTTTAACTGAAATGAGCTTACAGGCTAGCCAAACCTAATAAAAACTTAAGAAGAAGTACTAGCAGCTTAAAACAAGTATACGTAACTTTTATTTTAAGGTGGTTTAGAAGCAAGAGCATATGTAAAATGCACTAACAGAAGCATCTTATACCATACCTCTGGTGGATGGGTTTCTTTTGTAAAATTCTCAGAAAAAATCCATTGATGGTTTCCAGTAAATGCAGCCCTTCCAACTAGTCTGGAAAACAAAATCATAATGTAACTAAATTGTGCTTCGTGCAACTCCATTAAAATCTCATATACAGTAAGGAATGCAACTATCCATAGAAGTAGAAGGAATGCAACTAAGCATAGAAGTAGTACCCTTCTCCTACAATATTAACATGCTTGTCCGACATCATCTGTTTTACAAGCACATGCACTTTGTTCCCTGCTTGAACCCTGGGCGGTAAAATGTGATCTTCAGTCGAAACCCAGGAAGCATTATAATCTTCGTAACCGAATTTTGGATTCTCAATTCTGGAAATCCCTGGTAGAGCTGTACATGATAGGGGTGCATAATAACATTCTTCCCAAATTAAAAGCCTGCCAAATCAAATTCAGTCAAAATCAGCATGTTGGACCTTCCAAGAAACCCAATCCAAACTATATTTATATGTGGGAACATTTTATTATTAGTATATTATTCATTCGTGGAAATTTGATAAGTTAAATCATATCGATAGATAGAAGATCATTGGTTAGGTTGCAAAAACCTACAAGATGTAAGTGGAGTATTAGCATGAAGGTTACTAGAAAACATAATGGTGGAAAAGAATTAGTTCCATATATGTATATTTTAACATATATCTCCATAAATTATGAGCATAAAGTGTCTTATGAATACCTCTTCTATAATGTTATTCTTACTACTTACTGGATATACACGTGCATATATGCATGTCTACATATAGTGCATATTGGTTTGAGATACACGATGTTATAGTTTGGATATTGTACACTAGAGGGATAACTTAAGATATTTCTATTTGCACTAGTTCTTGATCACTTAGGGCTTCAATCTCCTTCAACACAAGCGTTATATTTTCTCACATTAGCAGGAAATCAAATATGGTTCGAACATTTCGTATCGATTCCTCTCAAAAGGCCTCAGTGTTAACATATTTACTTCTCAACAATATTACAGTACTTGGATATATAAGTGTAATCTCCCAATTTCATGTATCCTTTCTAGTGGCTGACAGTGAAAAAAAAAAATAAGAGGAAAGAAACAAAATCCTGGAATTGTTGAGGACAAGAAGTTAAGTACATATAGATTCAAACAAGAAAGTATTAGAAATGAACAAATTTCTGCATAGGAAATCATAACAGTAGAAAGGATTTCATAAGATTCTCCAAGACAAAGCAAATGGACAACCCACAAAACTCCAAAGATAGATAAATTGACAGTTACTAGATCACAAAGCAAAAACAAGGCAACAGAATCCAACCAATCTACTATACTTCAAATCAAATCTTGTTTAAAGATTAGGCAGCTTTAAAACATAGCCAATAATGAAGAAACAAATAAACTTACTTAAATAAAATCCTCTAATTTGGTCAAAGAAAAAATATGGCAAAGATAGGGACTGAACATTGAATGTTCAGTAGTTGCATTTGGTTCCCTGTTTTGCTGGAGCTGAGCAAGAAAGTACCATCAGATTGGGATTCTTTTATTTTCACTCGCTTTCTAATAACAAAGCTCAACACAAAATTCAAGAAGAAAATGATTACATGCAAATTAGCCAAAAAGAACAGCTAAAAAGCACAGATCTAACAGTAACATTTATACAAAAAAATCATAAAGTTCATCACAATGAATTGAAACAAAACTAAAATCCCAATTAAGGGGGTGGTTTTTCTTGAAATTCTTTCATTAAAAAATGAAAATATTTTATTTTAATGTACTTACTTGGGGTTTTGGCAACCAATTTTCCAGAAAACAGCATAATCCCACTGGTTGACACCACAAAGGGTCTGGAGAACCTCTTTGAATAGATACCTCATTGCAAACAGTTACTAAATGGAGCAGTATCAGTAAACAACAACATGCACCAATGAACAGAAGATTATATGAATATTCTTGGATGTGCCTAGAACAAATCACTTCAAGAGATCAAATCCAGAACAGAGAGGATGGGGGGAAATTATTGTGATTAGTCCTCCCTGAGGGAAAACATTTTCTTTCCCTTTTTCCTTTTCTTTTTCCTCAATATATTAACAAGGCTTAAAGCTTAAGCTCCTCTGCAAGATGCACGCCCTGCCTGTTTAGTTCTTAAGCCACCGCTTCTTTTTCTCAATCTAACCCAATTCCCAGCTATCATGCACTTGCAACCCATTCTTCAGAGAGAAAACAGAAGGGAAAGGAAGAGAAAATTTTTAATGAAAATACAAGAACCCTTCGGCTTTGATGAAAGAACTCTACACTATCCCACAAGCTCTGAGCTCAAAGTTACCCAAAGCAGTAATTTTCTCCATTCTTCAGAAGAAAAAACTATGAACAATTACAAATATATATAACTAGATAAACCTCTAATATATGAGTGTGTGAGAAAAGATCAGAGCTTTCAGTGATTCTTGAGCTGAAAGTTTTTCAAAAGAGCGAAACTTTAAGCCACTGTGTGTCTGTGTGTTCTTTGTGTGAATCTGTGAAATGTGAACTGTGGTTTCTCTTTTAATGCGTGCTTTTTTCCTAGTGAGGAAGATGATGGGGGAAGTGTGCTAAATTGAGCCACGTGATGATTAATCAATGAGAATAGGGTAATGGAAACAAGGGTGGAGTTTAAAGAAAATTGCAATTTCTGCCATTTGTGGGTCTTTTGGTCGGTTTTCTGGTCATTTTCAATGGGTTGAGGGAAGGGGTGGGTTGTGTGTGTGTGTACAAAGAATTTGGACTTGTTTATTCAAGAAGTGTTTACCGATGCACAATTCAAGAAGAAAAAGGATTTCTGTCTTCTGAAGTGAGAGAGATTGTAAGAAATTAATAACTGGGTTTTTTAAACATGTTTTTAATTTTTATAGTTAAAATTATGGTTTTTATATACATCTTACATTTTTTTTCATCAGGGATATAGGGTTCCAATGAATTGTTGTTAATATCATTTATTATTATTATTATTATTATTATTATTATTATTATTATTATAATAATAATAATAATAATAATAATAATAATAATAATTATATTAAAAATTATATAACAAAAATAAAACAAATACCTTCCAAAAATACTTTTGGCAAATTAAAAGAAAGGGCANTGTCCAGCCCCATCTTTTTTTTTTTTTTACGTAGGAACCCGCAGCTGTAACATGTGAGTGCGCATTGGGTAAACCTCGCTTCAAGTGTAATAGGCCGTAAACCACATAGAAGAGATAAACTATATTAGACAAACCATTGCAGATTGATTTATTTTTCTTAACAAAAGAAAGAAAAAAGATATCAACACAATTGTCTCTTTACTTTGATTTTACATATATGTTAAACAATCTCTTATAAAATATTTAAGCTGTCAAGTACGAGAAGTTTATATTCTATTTTTCAACTTGAAATATAACATCAAGGTTTAAAAAATATTAAGAACAAAATTTTAATAATGAAAAACTTTACTATTTATAACAGATGGTATAAAATTAGGTTTTATTAAGTGCATGTTTAGAAGTGATGTTAAGTGTTATGAATAGCATGTCCTACGGAATATATGAATAATAAGTAAGTAATAAGTTGTGGATTATACGAAATGTATCGAGAAAAATATGTTTGACTAAAAAATTAATTTAAACTTATTTAAAATATATTAAAATATCACATCAAGTGAGAATTATTTTTTTGACGATTTTAATCGTACTATAATTCAATTATTTCAATAATACATTACTTTTCATTTTTCAATGTATATATTTAATCATTTAGTTATCATCAATATACATGTACATTTGACAAATTTATTTCACCTGTTTGCACGACGGACCTAGGGGGTCCTGGGGAGGCACGTGCCCCTCCTAACTTTGGAGATTTTTTTTCCCCTTCTATATAGTCATGTTCGGTATCCGATTGAAATCTAAATTTTAATATAAATCAAAGTTAATAATTAATTTTAATAACATATTTTATGGAATTCATAACTATTTAACTTGTACCAAATTTTACTAAAAACTTTATTTTAATCTCCATCAAATAAGGATAAAATCAAAATAAAATTGAATTTCGATAACATGTTAATTTTAAAAATTCTCCGACGATTGTACGCTAATCGAATCTACAAATTGCGTATATCATCTCAAAGTTTATTTCGAGAACTACATTATGTGCATATCGAATAGTCCAAGCAGATATTGAAAGTAGTTAAAAATACGTCAAACGTGAGTTTTAAAGAAATACGTCCAACTCGCACTTTTTAAAAAAAAAAAAATCAATTATTTCATTCATAGTTATTATTTTTGCGATACAAATTTCTAAATGCAATTTTTACCATTTTATTAGGAAATTTTATATAGACTATGACATCAAAATTTTTTGAAATTTTACATTCGAAAAAAGTCATATATCATGTAAATTTTCAGATACAAAATTACATGAGGTATGATTTTTTTTATACGTAAATTTTTTTATTGTAAAATTTCTCTCAACTTCTTTGCAAGTTCGATTGTGCCCCCTAACTTTAAAACTCTGCGTCCACCCCTGCCTGTTTGCTTTCATTAATGTATGAATCCCCTATTATTAATTTTCAATTAATTAACATTGACATTCATTTAATTAATATTCATCTTCATTTATGCATTTCAATGTTATTAATTCTAATTATAAGTTAATTAGAATTTCACATTCAAAAATGCATTTGATTATTCACGTCAATGTATACTAATAAACATTCAATTTTACTTAACTGAAAATGAAATATATGATTTAACATTCATTGTTGCGTATATATTTCCTGGTATTAATTTTAAATTAATTAATATTCATGCATATTCAAATGTTACTTCTACAACACTTATAAAGCATTTCATAATAACATGCAATGCACGTTCAACGTTGATTAGTACAATAAACATTCTATATGATTTTCCAGCTATTCGACTATTGATTCTTTACCTTTTAGTGATTGTTCAATTTTCCAGACAAAGCTTTATATTTGTAATTGTACCTTCCAGTCTTATAGTTTGCTTCGATTTTTAATGGATCGTGAAAGGTTGTACTCTGGAAACGACTATAGTTCTCATTGTTACGAGTGGGCGCAATCCGATTCAATCCAATTTGAAAGAGAGTCGAATCGTGTACCAATGATTATTTTAAAAATTAAACTATTAGTTCCATCTGTAAATATGGAACCATATGGAATCAAACTAGAATCGAATCATTCCATTTCGATCCAATATGATTCATTATATTAGAACTTGAGTAGAATTAGACTTAATCGATTGATTTCAGCGTGGTTTTATGTCTAATTATGGTAATTTTTGTCCACCCTTACTCATAGTATATAAATTGTTGTCCTAGTTATATTGTCGATTATTGCTCGCCCTTTTATTAAATTAAGCAAAACACCATATCAAATCAGGGTCCTATCAACCGCAGGATTGATACTCAAAATCAGAAAATAAATAAATAATTCACTTCCTGTTGATTTTATTATCTGGTTTTTAATCATATTTGAAGTCAACTGTACTTATTTCTTTATTTTGAAGATATACTTGCTCTACTTATTTCTTTATTTGAAGATATACTTGCTCTAGTATAAACTAATTACTAAACAGGATTAATTATAAGTAATCATTTAAAAGACTGCAGATTTGTTACAAAATTGACTTTTTTTTTTTTATTTAATAATTAGGTATAGCTGAGCAAATGCATGCATGTGTGAAGTTTTACTTTTGTGCTTTAGTTGAGGGATATTTATCTTGATTGTAATTTTTTTTTTTTTGTTTAATTGTGAGATAATTACATGCCAACAAACTACATGAAATTTCCCTAGTTACCTAATGCCTAGTAATACCAAATATGGGTTCTTTTAATTTAAAAATTGATAATAAAAAAAAAAAAAAAAAAAAATCAACGGAGACATAATTTAGACAATTTGATTGTGAAGGGAAATTGTAGTTCTTTAACTATTTTGAGAAAAGATGTGGCTTCTTGTTAAGTTAGAGTTAAGTGAAGACATTAAATTCAAGTGATAAATACGAAACATAGGGTTACTATAATTATATATTATGTGTTTAAGGTTATACTAATATTTTACTTGGCGTGACACAATGGGGCCCAATGTGATGGCTAGTTTTGTATTAGGGTTGTAAAGTGGTGAGCTCTTCGGCTCGCACGAGTTAATTTGTAACTGGCGAGTGAAACACATTTTTCATAGAAAAAATAGAAAATTGCCCACCTAATGAGGGATGAGTTGGCGAGACAAGTCCACATTTGGTGAAGCGAGTTGGCTTGCATGGTGGGTCAAGTAGAGTTCGACGGTGGGCGAGTCGATCGGCTCAACTCAACCTATTTAACATCATTATTTTGTACTCATCTTATCGGTCTTTGCACAGTTAAATCTCGACTATAGAGATTTTGAATACTAAGCACGATGAATTTTTTTTTTTCCAAGACTCAACACATTGTATGTAGGTCAACCAATAAATGAAAAAATGTAAAAGAAAATTACAATAAAGTATGACTCTTTATGACTTTATCACCGATGCATAAGAAGGTCCTCCTTCTCCAAACTCCACGCCCTCGTCTTCCATGAAACTTGGACATGGCAAGGTGCATGCAAAAGTAAGGCAAACACAAAAATTAAACCTAATTATTATATCCATTTGCTTTCTCTTATATAGCAAACCAAGCATAACTTAAGTACCGAAATATCTTTACGCACTATATTGCTTATTTTTTCTTTTTCGATCGAGCAATTTACTTATTTTTTGTAACGTATGTAGATTGGATGGGATTCAAAAACACATAGTTAGATATTAATAATTATTTAATGTATTAATTTGTTTTCTTGTGAATGGATAAAGACAAATTTGATTATAAAACATTAAACTCCTTAAATCAAATTCACAATTATGAAAAGATTTGAAAAAGAAGTCTCGATTTGAATTCGTGCTAAGTCCGTCGATAAAATTTGTACCAATTGCATTATTTGGACAAATCATTAGAAGAAGAAATGGAGAGCATCGATTAGTCACAAAGTGGTTTTATCATTTTTTCTTGGGTGGATGAAGTCTACGATCCATCATGTAAGTTCTTCCCTTCAAGCATATACCTGGCAAGAAAGTCAAGCAGATTATTGAAATGTAATTAGAAAATTACTTTATTTCTTTGTCCTTTTTTTCCTTTTGTTTTTAATTTATTACCCGTTTGGTACACAAAATTTTCATTTTCATTTTTCTACTCATTTTCAACCACACATTTTTCAATAAAATAATATTTTTCATCACATCACATTTCCTTCTTTTTCAACCGTACATTCTCCATCAATTTATTATTTCAAAATACATTCTTCCAGAATAATGTGGCTCAAACACATCCTAATAATTCTTTGTTTGCGAGTGGGGGATCGACAACTTTGGTTCCATTTGCACTTCTTAATGATTGAAATCTTTGAACATTGGACCAACTAAGTGAGCATCATTGGTAAAAAGTGGGTAATGAGATTATAGAAGAATTTAGTAAACTATCTTTTTATCATTATTGCATTTTATTACGGCGTGACGTAAACATAAATTGAATTTGCTCGATAAATGTTATTAAAATAAATTTGATAAAATGTGCAATTTTGAATAGCACTATACGAAATAATAAACGCATCTATAATATTTTTGTTAAATTTGTATAGTATCTTCCTGTTTAACACATCAAATATTTTATTCATTAACTAGAAGTCCCGATATTTAAATGATAGTATATAATTCTAAATCGCATTTTCGTGGATAAAGCTATGTTATCGATACATGTTTTAAATTTTATTTAATGTGTCAACTAGGATGTTCTTAAAAACCAAGTGAAACACATCAAACTACAAGGATTTAAAATAAGGTATTAATAAATAAAATTGTTAGACCTCTCATTTTCAGATGTTATACCAATGAGTTCATGCATATACTTGAACAGCGATAAAATCGCAAAATCTTAATATTCTTATTTCTATCCGTATTATTCATTTTTAGTATATATTTAACTCAAATTTTTTGTTACTCAATTTATGATGAATATCCTGTATTACAAAAGTTAAAACACATTTGAATTGAATATTTTACTCTAGCTATAATTAAATTCTAAATAAAAACTCATTTATCCCTAATTATTTGTATGTGATTTAATTCTTAAGCTTTTTCCACATTAATAATGAAATATTTGCTTTATATTATATCATGCTCACGTCACCGATGATCACACTTGAATACGTATCCTTGGATTTTTATATTTATCAAGAAAAATTGAGTCATTGATTATTTTTTTTTATTATTATTATTTTGTTACGCTACTTTCTTGGGAGAGTCAAGGCTGCTTTGAGCCCCTAAACCCTAACTCTATCCCCTCTAAAGACTAAATGCATGTTACCTCAAAGCCAATTTTGGGGCTTCCATTGTATTTCCATATTGTTCTCGTATGGTTATGGCATCATGATTTGCCATTCCAAGGGTCTTCCATTTTGCCTTTTACTTGTTAAGAGCACATTTAAAGTCTAATATTCTAGATTTTATTTTACTCAACATTTCAAGTTGTACATAAACATTGTGTATAGCTTACACAATAAATTTGTTAGTTACTTAGTCCCGATTTGATTTAGATAAAAATCAAAAATTTTGTGTATTTCAATTAAAGTTGATTGAATGTGTGATTAAAAAGTTGTGGATATCCCATAAAATGTATGATTAAAATTAACTGTTGATGTAGTAGAAATTGTAAACTTGTTGATTTCAAACTCACAATATTGAGTATATATGATCGAATAATTTGGACAACTCCCAGCCGTAATTTGTATACAATATCAAAGCGGACTATTGCATCATTTTTAATGTCCTTATATATGAATAATTCGATAAGCAGTAGATAATTTATTGCATGTCAGTTTGGTAAAGTTTAAGTTATAATTTAAGTTGGTTAAACATATTTTTTGTTCAAACATTTTATAAGATCAATAACTATTAGGGTGAGTTTAATTATCAATATTTTTCACGAAAATTGTGTTTTTTCCATCTAATTTTGTTTACTTTTGTACTGTTTGATTGACAGTTTTTTCGTTGAAATATTTTCCTTTCAACGTACTCCGCACCACCAAATACATTTTTCTTTTCTCTTCTAGCCTATTTGATTGTTTAGTAGTAAGGAATTCTCCTAGAAATTTATTCCAAGGGTTATCATATCTGTCGTTTGAGTATACCAATTTTTTTTTATTTAAAAGATGCAGTGACTGTAATTAGCTGACAATGCAGTTATTGTTTGTTCCTGATTACCTTAGATTAGAAAAGAATATACAAAATTGTTTATAATAATGAAATGACTTTCTTTGATGATTGTGAAACTACGATGCTTCTATTCTATTGTACCTTAAATTATTTAAATAGATTTTAAAAACTTTATTCCACATGGTTGGTGGAGTGGCAGGTTTAGATTAATATAAATTAATGTGTATTTTAATAACAATATTTGATATGGAATTAAAAGTCATTTTTAATCAACGGTTCAGGGTGAATAATTAATCGGGAGAAGTGAATAATACTTGTGAGTCATGTTAAATATGTGGATCAAAAGTTCTTTGAATGTAAGACACTGTTTGATAGCCACATTTTCTATGAAAAAAATCACATTCGAGAAAAATAAATTCACTTTAACTGTTTGATTGTAACATGGAAATGGAAACCGAATTCCAAAGTACAATGAATTTAAACTGTATTTTATTTATTTTCATGAAAAACGAATTTCTATAGATTTGGTGAGTTTTTATTTTCCAATTAACATGGAATTGAAATTCATTTCCACATTTGCTAATCAAACGGACCCTAAGTATTTTTTTGACCAATTTTTTTATACACACACTTAGAGTGTGTTGTTTGATTGACATGAAAAATATATCATAAAAAAGAAAATATTTTTCTTGTTTTGAGGAAAATAAAAATCAACTCTCCAAAAAGAAAAAATAAGGAAAATTAGGCATATTTTTAAAAAATTGAAAAATATTTTCCATGAAAAAAATAACAACCAAACACTTCAAAGTAGGAATTTAGGTGAAAAACAGATATTTTCCATGAAATAATGATGGATATAATTAAAATAGGAAAGATTGGTACCCATATTTTGAGTAATTAAATAATGAAACATAAAGAGAATGTACCTTAGTTGGATGCGCATGACTTGGTGAAACTTTTGGTTTTTGTTAATAGTACTTTATTTCACCTTTACATTGGCACACTGGTAATTTTTGGGGGGAAGACTGTAGATTTAGATTCTATTCAAAGATACATATTGATATGGACAAGAGGTTTTGTACAAATCCTGTTTTAGGATGTGAATTATTAACACGATCAGAATCATAAACACGTTAATTGTTATTCTAACATTGGTTTCTTTGGTAAGAAAAAATTAAAATAGCTACTTTTAACCGAAAAAAAAAAAGGTTAAATTATTAATCTTCTTTTGTTTTTCTTATTTATTTATTTATTTATTGCAAAAGTCACTCAGGCGTGAATGATAGTTTACATATTATCAATACAAAACTTCACGGAGAGTTCAGTTTCTAGTAACCTTATTACATATGAAACAAAAATACACGGAGAGTTCGGATTCTTGAATTAATGCGTCTAGTGAAACGATTATCTTATCGAGTCAAAGACTTAAGGGTCTATTTGATTGCAATGGTGAAAAATTGGTGGAAATAAAATGAATTTTAGGGAAAATAATTGGCTAGAATTTGTTTTTCAGAGAATTGTTAATTAAGTGTGTTTGATTGGTATAATTTTCCACCCGAAATTTTTTTAAAATGTTGAATCTTTTTGTTTTCGTTTGGATTTGTTTTACATTGAAATTGTCCATTTAAGTGATAATTTTTTTCACAATTGCTTATAAAATTTGTTTCCATTGTCAAAAAAAAAAAATCCTAAAAAATTAATTTTTTCATCAAAGTTTAGTATTCGTTTGGTTTTGTTTTACATAAAAATTATCCATTAAATTGATTTTTTTTGTTACAATTGATTATGAAATTTGTTTCCATTGAAAAAAAAAAACCTTGAATTGCATTTTTCCACCAAAATGGTGGGAAAAAGCAATTCCCAAATATGAGGAAAATAAGCGCGTGGAGGGCAGTCATGGAAAAAACTTTACCTAGAAAATTTTATTGTTCAAACATGTCAAAACCAAGAACTTGGAAATCCAAGTTCCATGAAAAAAAATCACAATCAAATAGCCCCTAACTTCTTATTGAGTTCTTGAACTCTTGTATTGAGTCCTGAGCCAAATAATTGAAAACCTTAACTAATTATAGAGTCAAGCACTATTGACTTACTTAAGTTTCGATACTAATAACCATTAGTCTGACTCCTCATTGAGTTGTTAAAGTTACTTTTCCAATTAATTTCAGTAAAAAACAAAAAAGTAGGCAGGAAAATGCAATAATATCATTTCAATTCAATTCAAAAGGAAAGATATGACGGAAAGACATGAAAATTTATTTGGTTTACAATTGAGATAATATCACTATGGGATTCGGACAAAGAGCTTGAGAATCTTGACTATAAACAGACATAATCGAATTATATATACGAATTAATCTGATAATATTGATGGAATTGGATTTGAGTGATCTTCATTTTATCTCCACTTTAATGCATTCCTTTTTTCTAGCCATTGCTTTGAGATAAGAAGAATAACAATGTCCTCTCATAATATTTTCCCATTTATTTCCTTTTTTTTTTGGAAAAGGGGGACGTGACACTGTATCGATCACAGTACATTTGAATTCGAAACTCGCTCTCATCCATTTTTTTGAAAATTATGCTCGTATCTTGTCTTTGATAAAAATTAAAAGGAATCTAATATGCGCGTGAATGAGCATTTTAATACCATAATTTAAATAGTATCATGATATCCTTTGGTCTTTAAAGGACAGACTAGCATTGGAGTTTGCTTCAATTTCATGTTTTCGTATTATGGTTTTAAGTATGAAAAGGCATTGTAATTTGTATGATCAAGAAACACAAAAGATGTAGCCGTTGACATTGCTCAATTCTTTTCTCTTCAAAAGAGAAATTCCTCTAATAATGACACTTTTTTCTTAAGAAATGTTGGATTACATATTTTATGCACATATTTTATTAAATTTTCAAAGTATTTAAATCAACTTTCGAACTGTCAAGCCGAAACACATAAATTCAGAAAGCTAGCTTGATTTAGCTCCTGTTTGATCCAAATTATTATAGAATGAGAATAAGAAATGTAGTCGTTATTGGAGCCCACACAAGAGATAGAAAATTTGAATTTAAATGTTGATGTGATGGATAATAGTCATATTTTTCATTTTAATGAGATAATAATGCGGGTCAAACAATAACCAACTAGCTTCCAAAGTGTAGGCTTGAGAAATTTAGCGCTTAAATACTACAAACTAAGATGTCAGCAATTAAATTTCTCTTCGTTCATAATAGCAAAAAGAACATGAAATTATCGTGTAAATGAAAAATGCGTAATGTGATTGAATTGAACAATTTTGATCGACTATTACACTAATTATTTTATCCTAGATAGCCTCAAAATGGCTATGATTAAATTAAATCAAATTTCAATGGATGAATAAAAGCTTTTCTCTTAATCAATATATTTGCAAAATGATGAATGATGGTCACGATAGAACTTTGGTAGGCCATGATACATAGCATGCCTTTAGACCAAATCATGTTCAATAACTTGCCTTGCCCTCTTTACATCATATGTAAACATTAGAGAGAACTTGCAATGATGCTATATTTTCTTTCCCTTGTGTATAAAACGTCGCCGTGTTTGGCAAAAAGGAAAATAAATAAAAAATTAACTTTTTTTTTTTCTTCATATTGTTCAATACTATTTAAATTATTTTATAATAAAGATTATGAATACCTCGGATGCTGCTACGGTACTTTATTTCGACATGATGAAGGGAAAGCTACTTGAGATGATCAATTTATGAACTTTTCATACTAGGTGAAGTCGTTGGTTTGTTCTTTTCCCAATGTTTGAAAATTTAAATTTATGTCATAACATTATTGATTATGCATAGTAATTTCTTTATGACAATGTTTGAAGATCACATTGTACACTACTTTTTATTTTCCAAAGCGATAACTTTTCTTGCAAATGTTAATGGACCTAACACATCTTTTGCTTTGTTGTGGTCCATGTTATTGAGCTACTATCCGACAAAATTGTGGTGTTTGAGTTGATGGCCACTTGGTGGGCCAAACATAGTCAATGGGCTTAGTTGATTATTACTAAGCTGACAAAATTAAAAATCTGGATGTGACAACTTTGTTCACACTATAAATTCCAAAGAATTTTGTCGTTGCGAATACTAGAATGTGCTAGCAATTATTAAAGTGAGAAGCCTAAAACTTTGGCTTTGTTACGAAATAAATACTGGTCTTTCGATCAACTCTACTACACAGTTCTGTATTACAGCAACACAATGCGACAACTTGACTTATTTAAGTTTCGTGGAAATGAAAATTTAAGTTTGGGACAAAATGATTCAAGTAGATAGGTTGATTTTAAGTCACGTATGTCTACTAAATTTAGACTTGAAAAAAAATTACGGAATATTTGGAAATATTATTTATCGGGTAAGGTGTAGAAGTGGATTATAATCCTATTTCTATTTCTCTTGAGGAAAAGAAGAAAATCCCTTGTAGATTCAAAGTAATGAATTAAGAAAAAGGATAAGACTTTGTTTCAATATGTCGGCGAGCATGAACTCCGGTATACGATAACACTGGTGGTGGAAAATACCAAACACATTGCACATTTCAAGAATATGAAACCCTAAGCAGCCATATGATATTTACATTGCTTTTGGGCCAAACCAAGACGACAAACTATTCATATTATAACACTTTGGCCCATGAGGTTTTGGCAAATCTTCATGTTTGGCTTGACAACATTAACGAATTGAAAGTCCAAAGACAGAGCCCAATATAATTTCGACCCTCCTAAGGAAACAAGTCAATTTGAAATTTGAAGTATGTCTTAAAAAGAGAATTTTATGTAACCTTGTTAGCATATTGGTGAGAAGAAATAAACCAACGGATTAGTAGTCAAATTTTAAGGGAAAATTAGATACTTCGCACTACTCGTGGTGTAATATGTGTCCTTATTTGTTCCGATCATGAAGTAGATGAAATAAATTAAAACATAAATTTGGACCGTTGGAGGGTTTTTTGTGTAAAAATTTATATCTTGATCGGTTGATTGTATCGCATCTTTATTATCTTATTATTTGCTGAATTATAATTTTTTAGTATTTTAAAGCGAGGTCTAACAACACAGTTTGATCGTTGCCAATAATGTAGGCTAACGTATGTGCAAATTAGTATAAACGTAGCAAAACAAGGACAAAATTTGGAAGACAATATTAATACGTCAAGATTCTCACTCGGTTATTTATCCCAAATGTTTTATGCCATGTTATTTCTTATATTTATAAAGAGATTGAATGATGTTGAATGTGAGATTGTTAGCACGTAAGACAACTTCTTTCAGTACCGATATCGAATATAAGTTAATCCTAAAGAATGTGAGGATTTTCGTGAAGTTGGTCTTGATATAATATTCACCAGTACCATGAGTGCTATAACAACTACTTTGATGAAGATAAATCAAAGTTCACGATCAATTGATTGAAAAATCGTGTTAGGGTTCTTTTCATGCTCGAGTAAGAGGGAAACTGAAAAAAACCCTAAATTTGTTCGTCCTGAATAATAATATATTATATATCAACGAACGCTCGAGGAAGTAATGAAATTAAACTTTAGAAGGTAGAGCTCAAATTATCCTAGCATAATGGAATTGTAAAGATGATACACATACCGTGCAAGACAGAGCTATCATCTCTTAGTCGAGCTATGATTTTTTATTAAAAGACTATATACAAGGTGCACTTTTCTTAAGCCACAATAATGGCTTACCAAAAAAATAATAATAATAATACACACTTTAGCATTATCCATATCTTTTAAAGTAGGGTTTAGGATCATAACCCACTCCACTAACCTCTTCAAAGTGATAAAGATATGATAACAAGTTTTATTAACTGCATTTGCATGTCAACTTATTAATGGTCTTCAAACAATGTGCATGCAAAAAGGTTCAATCCAACTTTAAGTATTTAATAATTAAGATTATGATTAAGATAACACATAATCTTGAACATATAAATTATTAATTGATTTAACATTGGACCGAAGTTGCTGGAGGTGTCATTTGTCTCTACTTTAGTAAGCATGAAAGGGTTTAACTGGACAACAAGCTTGATGGTAATAAGTACTAAAGTTCGTAATATGCTGGTCAACTTAGTTCATGTTTGAGTAACATTCTGTAAAATTCATTTTTCTTTCTCAAACTCATTTTCAATCACGCGCTTTTTAATAAAATAATTTTGCACATAACCTCAAAACTCTTTTCTACTTTTTAATCTCACATTCTAAAAAAAAAAAGTCAATTTTTTTTATCAAATTTGTTAATTTTGGGACTTCTCCACTATTCATTACACTTGAGTTAAGTGTTTTAGCAATTAGCACAATCACAAAAATTGTGAGTCATTGCTTTAGTCTTCCATTAGATCTAACATGACATCATGGTGTGGAGATATCTACCTGAAGTAGTCCACCGACACATTATTTATATCCAAAATCAATTACATTTTATTTAATCACTTGGTCGAAAAATTTTAATTGTTAAAAAGTAATGTATATTATTTAAATTTTATCTTCAATAGGTAGGATTCACTTTTCTCCCTTGAATCTTATCACATGAACAATTTATTAAGCGGATGGCGATAAGACTTGAACTTCATGAACTTTTTTACTTTGATACTATGTTAAAACATGAGGTTCCATAATAAAACATCAATATTGTAAAGAGGAATGGCTCAAGCTTTTATTTGTTGATTAATGTTTTTATACTTAAACGATATATAATTTTTACTTTTAACATGTACCCGTGTCTCTTTTGAACAAAATAATTTATCTTGGAATCTAAATGCTCATTGGAGCTTTTGAACAGATCAAATTGCTCGTTTGGACTTTTTGGACTTTGATATTATATTAAATTACTTGATTTAAAAACTTATATCTGTTAGAAAATATCATATATATTATTTAAATTTTACATTTAACTGTCATATATAGCCCATGTCTGGTACCTATTAAAATTTTCATTTTCATTCTTCTACTCATTTTTAACCGTAAATCCTTCAATAAAAAATATTTTTCATCACATTAATATAACTTTTTCTTCTTTTTCAACCACACATTTTTCATCAATCTACTATTCTAGAGTACATTCTTCCAAAATAACGTAGCTCAAACACACCCATAATATAGAAGCCTATAAATATGTTGATTGTTCAAAATATACTCACTTATTATTCACATATTTTGTAAGATTCACAACTTATAAGCACTTAAAAACGTTATCATATATGATATATACTCAGATAATTTGGTGAAGTACTTGAGTTGAATAAAAGAGCTCTTCCAACATGTGCAACATAGACTAGAAGTGTTAGCTCAAGAGTAGTAACCACCAACATAGTACAAAGCAATTATATAGGAGAGGGAGAATGGTAAGGCTGAAATTATGTCTAACACACTGTTAATTGGTTATTTGATAAAGAGAAAAGTCAACATGGAGCTTTGGATTTCTTTAACAACTAGAACTCCACTAAGTCTAAGGTGAATCCTTATCATTAATATCCAGGGAGGGACCTAAATAATGTCTAGACAGCGCAGGAAGACACTTAATAAAATGTGTTATTATCAAGGGACCTAAAAAAACAACACTTCATTACTACTTATTCAACTACTTTTGAATGGCGCCTTTTATTATGCCCCTTTTTGATATAGATTGAAATTAAAGTTTGATAAAAGTTTGTGAAATGTATTGTTGAAATTTTTTGAATCGTATAAAACATAATTAAAAATAATCGTTGACTTTGATTTAAAAATTTTATCAACTTTTAATCTACGTCGAATGGGAGCTAATATTATCAAACTTAAATGTTATAAATATGCCAAGTTGAAGCATGGTTAATCACATCTTTGTGACATATGAAGATGATATAGATCGAGTTTACAATACACAAACAATCGGATTGCACATTAAGAAAACAAAAACGTTTTTCTTATTTCATGAACAACCAAAAAATCCTACAAGATATTTTGGAGTCTTAACCCCTGTTTGAGACACATTATTTTTCTCATTCTCATTATTTTACTCATTTTCAACCACACATTCTTTAATAAAATAATATTTTACATCACATTAATAACTTTTCCTTCATTTTTAACCACATATTCTCCATCACATCAACAGTAAAAATGCATTTTTACTCTCAAAATGTGCACCAAACAATCTCTTAAATACTAAAATAACAGATAACTTACTGGGTCAGCAGTCTCTTAATGGGCTAGACTACAAAGCAAAATAAGTAAATACTGAAAATAATGAATTAAGAAACATTAAACGCCATTTTGACTCAATAAATGAATTCAAACGCCCAAAATCCATCATATATCACGGCGAAGTAGTGAGTTCAATGTGAATCGTCGCGAACTTTTCGGAATGTGGATGTTAGTGTCTGACCTCTGAGGTCGAATTAAGTTTGGATTGCTATAGAAGAAGAGTAATTCCTAATGTGAGGTCGGTTCGATTGTTAGCATCTGAGGTCAGTTATTGAGGTCAGATCGGCTATTGTTTTGCTTGCGCAAGAAGTCTGTATAGTTTATTGAGATTGAAGGAAACATAATGATTGAAGATCACCGACGAGATATGGAGATATCCAATCAGCTAAATACATATGTAAAATTCTGACGTCAGCGCCCACATAATCAACCAATCAAGTGACTAAGCTCTTCCCTAAGTAATTCATTAATTACTAGGGACCACCTGCAAGATTAACTCATAATGATCTAACAACCCGAGCTTGCCAGTAAATCCAATTAGACCAACAAATGTACTTCTTCAGCTCGAAATTACGGCTGACAAGACACGGAAGGCAGAGTGCATGTACATTTCCTACTATAAATAGGGAATGGAAGTGAAAAGGATGGACATTGCAACTTCACTTTACGCTACTTAATCATATTTCAAATATCTCCTATGAAAGAGGGAAAAATCATAACTATGTTGAAAAGCGACATATTGTAATCCTTCATCAATAAGAAAAACTTTACTTTCCATTAAGTTAGCTTGATTATTTGTCCATACAAATTTCAACGTCAACAGGGGTCATGAGCCCAAAAAGGACACCGTATGCAAAAGTTACGCCATTTTGTTCGAATGCCGACCATCCAAACGTTCCAACAAGTGCTTGTTCCTCCACACTAGCTTCATTAGACGAACTCAAAATTATTAAATTAATTGATGTCACCAAATACGTCATGAAAATATTATCGAATGACAAAAGATTCATTTAGTTAGATTTATCAAAATAATTAAGAATTTGTTTCTATAGTTTATATGCAATGTGATTAATAGGTTTCAATAATATGTCCGACGTAAAATATCCATATTCCTTGTTTACTCAGTTCCCTTGCCTACTAATATATATCAAGACTCAAAGAGGCTTCCAACTTGAACTCAAAGTGGCAATACTTTTGCTTTGGCAATGACATTGATGGCTAAAGGTGAGTTAAATGCTAGAAGTTACAAAAGGTGACCACCACGAAGAAGATAAAATATATAGTCGTACCACGACTTATCGTAGTTCAAATTGTTATTAAAATATGAGTTGTATTGGTCCTGGTGCCATCTAGGGCTTTCTTGGAAGGAATGTTTTCTTCAACTATGACGATGTCACAAGTATCTTCATCACTGTTAAGATGATCAATCTCAACTAATAAATAATTTAGCAACTCGTGGGATATAGATCGATTTTTCTTTTATCATATATAGTTTTATTAATAATTTTACTACACCTACCACACACAA
>CAIGRQ010006068.1:0-11133 GCA_903798375.1 Fraxinus sp. D2006-0159
CATTGATTGTTCAACAGGTAAGACGTTCATTAAGATTCCTCGTTCTTATTGGCTCCTGATTTGGTGAAAGTTCCAAAAATGAACTCAGTTGTTGATAACTTCCTTGTTCCAGGCTAGTAGAATATTGCATGATTTTTACTTTGTAGAAAAGTCTGTTCCTTTTATCTATGAAGCATATGGATTAAAACATGTACACAAACAATATGTCTACAGAATGTTTCCCCGTATCCAAGTATAATGGTTTTCAGAATTTANAACTCAGTTGTTGATAACTTCCTTGTTCCAGGCTAGTAGAATATTGCATGATTTTTACTTTGTAGAATAGTCAGTTCCTTTTATCTATGAAGCATATGGATTAAAACATGTACACAAATTATATGTCTACAGAATGTTTCCCCGTATCCAAGTATAATGGTTTTCAGAATTTATGGGGGGAGCTAAAATGTACTTAAAAACAGTGTTGAAACTTTTGTTAGACCAAGTAAAATGTCGAGATGAAATGTTTTGGATAGGAGATGAAAGTTTCTATAAATGCTTGACAGCAATGTCAAAATTGAACGTGCAAGAAAATAAATGCCACAGTTATTATCAAAATGAAAATTTTAAGCACTCTAATGTTCCAACATTTTTCTTTTCAGAGCGCAATTTAGTTTCCCTTTTACATGAGTGGCACTTTCTTGGCGCCTTTTGAATTATATTCTTGCCCAGAAAAAGGAATACTAAGACCTGGATGAAATGATTTAATGTTTAAAAACAGAGCTTACCTTAATTCTATTAAGGTATGGGGAGGCCAGCAAGTGTCATTTTTGGTACACATGTATCAAGAGAATCACTTACTCCATAGCAAATCATTCAAGTCGCTAGGAAGTTAATGAGCGACATTTTAGTACACGTGAAAGATTGTATAGAATAGGTTGACTATTTTATCAGAAGCCTAAGGGTCCATGCCTCCCCCCTCAGGGAGTGTTGTTGACCTGCTCCTTTGTTCTCACTAATCTAATAACACAAGACAGAGATCTTTTACTCTCTTTCCACCATTACTTTAAGAACATGGCATACACGTGCAATTAAAATAGAGGCACTTGGATAGAATTTGAGCTTTGCTTTCTCCGTATAACATCCCTATCGCAATATACAGCTGTTTGTGATGAACAATGCAGTCTTCATGGTGGGGTCTGTGATAATGGTGAATGTGAGTTCCGTTGCTCGGATTATGCTGGCTACACGTGTCAAAACAGCTCGTCACTTCTCCCCAATCTCTCGGTCTGCAAAGATGTCCTAGAGAAAGATGTGTTGGGGCAACATTGTGCACCTAGTGAATTGAGTATATTGCAGCAGCTAGAAGAAGTTGTAGTCATGCCCAACTACCACAGGTTATTTCCAGGAGGTCCTCGGAAGTTTCTAAATTATATTAGAGGTAGAGACTGTGATGGAGCTGCCAAGCGATTAGCCTGTTGGGTAAGTTTATTTATCTTTATACTCTTAAGAGTGGACAGAGTCTACTTGCTCTTTCATTTAGTTGTTATCACATTCCATTAATATGCAAACAAACAAACATATGCATGTTCTGGCTTTTGTATAAATCCGAGCAATTGTAAACGGAGTTGGGAGTAGAACTCTGGTACTTCATTATCATTTATAAATGAAGTTCACTATAGGGTATCTTGCAAAATCATTTGAGCTTATGGATGACCTTGAAAATTGCAAATATAGGCACATGACTTGTTGGTTTACGTTTCATAGAATATTTTCGACCTAGCAGTAAAGTGTAGTTTTGATTACCGTGTGTGTTTTACATCAGTTGCATATCATATTGTGGCTTGAGGGATTCGTTAAAACTCTCTTATTTGCCCGATGCCTGAACCAGATATCTATACAAAAGTGTGACAACGATGGTGACAACAGACTGCGGGTATGCCACTCCGCGTGCCAATCATATAACCTGGCCTGTGGAGCATCGCTTGATTGCTTGGACCAAACCCTGTTTAGCAACGAAAGTGAGGGTGATGGACTTTGCACAGGCTGGGGCGAATTAGAGTCATGGTTGTAACAACGTTTAGAGCTGCAGGGAGTCAGAGCAACAATCCCCCAAGGGGTTATGTAAATTGTAGAAAGCTTGTAGTGTTTTTTCTTTTATGGTTTGTAATTGGTTATAGTGTCTTTCAAAAATTGTAGGGAAAGTTGGCACAATTTGCAGGTGCACTAGTGTAGAATTTTCATTTTCCCATCCCAATATCATTTGAAAAAAGTTGGGTGGGAGTGATCATTGGGATTTGGCTTTCAAAGATGAAAGTCCAGATGTAGACTTACATTAACGATGTAATGGAAAAAACAAGAGGGAAAAAAAAGATGTGTTGTTGAGTCAAATGTATTTAGGCCCAAGGCCTTAAGAATGAAACATTTTGTTCTTTCTCTGTTTCTTGTCATATTAATTCAACAATGTAATATTGGTTGATTGAAAAAAAAAAAAAACTATTTTGGTTATCTTTTAGCGACAAGTTTAAGAATAGAGTAATATTATATGTACCCACTTTGATCATTTCTATGTTATGTGATATCAAATGATAAGATCAATCAAGTGGATTTTGTATCTGTACGTTTATTTGGCCTTATTATTTTACATTATGAGTGTGTTTGGTAGATATTAAAATCGGATTAAAATTGAAAAACTAGCGTTATTGTTGACTTTTATTAGACGAGTGAGACCCAACAACGGTTATATTTTCAATTTTAATCGGATTAATAACTCTACCAAACGGACTCTATATCAGATATCACGATGCAGGGAGATTATCTACATTGAGGCATATCATATTAGGGTCGTGCTACATCACCCGAATCATCTACATAATCTTTCACACCCACCTCACAATAGGAGGTGGGAGCCACAGGTCCGAATTGTTTAATACATGGGGGGGCCCGCCTGAAGGGGGAGACGGTTCGGTAACTCCCCGCTCGGTACATCCGGCTTTTCCCATCATATTATTATCTGGGAAAGGAATGTGTTACTAATAAAAATTTTAATGCACAGACGCGAATTTGCAATGTGTTTTGAGCCGATAAATGTAAGAAAGTTGGAATCTTGATTCTAAGCAAGGATCATCATTCGCATACAATTGAGGCACAATGATCATAAAGAAGCCTCATAATTTTTCTATAATTTTCATCGAATTTTTCATTATATTAAAATAATTAAATAATCTTATACACCGACCATGGTATTAAACAATTTAAACTTCAATAATCTACTCACTCGATCACTCATGTCCCCTCTCTTTAGAAAACGAATTAATTATAATTTAAAATTAATTACGTAATTTCTTTAGATCTATGACATAATTATTTATAATCATGCACAAAATTTAAAATTAACTCAACATAATCAAGTTTATGATGTAATTAATTGTACGTTTAATAATCGGCATCAACCATGAATTATGGTAATTTACGAAATTGTGGGACAAAATGTGATCAGATAATCCGAACCCGAACATGTGCATGTACTTGAAGCATCATCGTACGCATAACTATAAGCTGTCGGGCATGCATTCTTAAACATCTGAGAGTACTGTGTCGGCGAGCAAGTGGCCGGCGTCGCGTGTTCGCCGGTGCAGCAAAACTCTGCAGTGTTAAAGGCGGCACACGCGCTTCTACACGCCACCACCGAACCGGAGACCGAGTCTGTCACTTGTAATTCTTTAGGACAGCTTCCATTGAGGTCGGCTACGCAGCCGGCGTACTGGCAATCGCCGGAGCCGCCGGCGGGACGGACACCGAGGCCCACATTGTAGCCATCGACGAGGCTGACGTCGTAGAAGTCTTTCCCCGTGTTGTCATTTGCAAGTGTGAATTCGACAAGGGACACCGGCGGTTCGCCACCTCCGTTGCATTTTAATGTACCGCCACAATCACCTGTGACGCATTTTCCGTTCCCGGCTTCGTCGAAATTGCAACCTGTTCGAGCCCAAAAACGGCCTGACCAACCGGGCGGGCCGGGGAGTTGGATGGTTCCTCCAGGGGCTAATGCGAAGCCGCCGTCGCCAAGAATGGCGGCACCATTGCCAGAGAGTGTCCCCGGCCAGATTGTGTAACCGCAACTGTTTTGGAGCGTAAAAACTGTGGCTGAAACAATCGTGGTTCCTGCGAATATGAGATCGAATTCAGTTGTTTTTTAAAAACAAATGTTCATAAACAGAAAAATAAAAAAAATAAAAAAATACAACATTAATTTCTCCGAAAAGCTGAAGAATTGATCAAATTTACCTATAAAGAACAGGGGCAGCAGCAGAACAGAAATTTTTTGGCCAGTCGCCATCGTGGAGAAGAAAAACAGACAGAAATTAGTGTAAAGGGTGGAATGGGCTTAATTATGGGAGAAATTTGTCTATTTATAGCATCAATTACGGTCCTTACTTCTTGATTTTTATTTATTTGTACTATTAATTAATTAAATTCAGATTCTTAAATCCAAATCTTGCAACTATGCACGTCCAAGGTTAGTTTTGCAACGTGTAAGGCCCATGAAATTGATTTATGGCTGACATAATAAGGCCACATTTCGTAGAACTTAAAAAAAAAAAAAATCGAAATATGCTTCTCAAATTAATAAGCTATTTTTGAAGCAAAGTATAGTGCTTTCGATCAAAAAATCAATTCGATTGATTTCGTACCCTTCATTCAATGAGTTTGTGCTCGCACGGGCAATTGAAACTCTGCGAAATGTGTCGTAAATAATTTATTGAATTAGATTTTTAATTATTTGACTATATCTACTTTTCAAATTATAATCAGAGCAGGTGAGGAAAAAAAGCTTGTTGCTCAACACACAAATTATATGAAATTAGTTGTGAATAAATAAAAAGGAGAAGGTGGTTGAATGTGTATAGGAGTTTCATTCTCTTTGTAATCTTTCCATTCAGGCCAGCCTTCGATACTACGACAGACCATGCAAAGATTTCTTTCATGGTTTAAAATTGTCATGCAAAGATTTCTAGTCGNACAAATTATATGAAATTAGTTGTGATTAAATAAAAAGGAGAAGGGGGTTGAATGTGTATAGGAGTTTCATTCTCTTTGTAATCTTTCCATTCAGGCCAGCCTTTGATACTGCGACAGACCATGCAAAGATTTCTTTCATGGTTTAAAATTGTCATGCAAAGATTTCTAGTCGCCTTTTTTTTTTTTAATAATCTTTTTTTCAACTCACTTGTTTTAAGTTATTTTTTTTTTTTTCTTAAATGTCATTATTGATTAAATATATACCCCTTTCATATGTGCGATGTGTAATGGTGCATGTATTGACAACTAATTGGAGAATCGAGTCGGGGTGGTGTATTTAAGAAGGGATCTTGCTACATGTACATCAAAGATTACATAATGTCACATGTCATTCTATCATTTGTCAGTTTAAAACACGATCAATTTTTTGATTCAATCATTCTCTCCCACATCCTTTTATGTACAATTTTTATGTATAAGTAGCAAAATCATTTAAGAAGTAGAAACAAATTCGAAAGCCCCAACTAAAATTTCACTTTAAATGAAGAGCATACAGATTTATTTATTTATTTTGTTGTGGCTCTTACATTTTATATAACATTTTCCCAGAGAAATAATGGACTTTATCTTTGCTAATTGGAGCCCTAAAACTACTCCTGAATTTTTTCCTCACGAATTGTTCACGACCAATGAAATTATGAGAAAATGAGTAGGTTCATACAACTCTCCATTATTAATTTCCTCTTAGCTACACAATCGAGATGCAACTATAAATTTAACCTTCAATAATTCATGCATACAATATTGAAATACTAAAGGGTTGTTTGACAGAGTTTTCGATAAAAATTTTAGCATGTTTGCAATAGTAATGGAATAAGTTCCATTGGTCACTTAAAATTGAGATAGAACTTATAAGTTTAGTGACCTCATATTAGTTAGATTTTTATTCACGTTTGCTATATGAAATATCAAAAAACAATAGAAAATCGAAAACCCCGAATTTCCAAAAGGGTATCATCTCACGTGACAGGACCCACATGAACACATAACTATTATGATTTCAATTTTTTTTTTAAATAACCGTGAATGTCTGGGCCAACTTGCGCGCACCTCGACTAATCCCACAGGGTCCTGAGGTTTACGACTGGGTACTTACCTCAGTGGCTCTAAGAGGACTCGAACTGGTGACCACTGGGGAGCAAACCCAAGGCCTAACCAATTGAGCAACCCTTCAGAGTTTATGATTTCAAATTTACACAGAAACAAAGGAACATAGAAAAACACAGGTCAATGCTAGGAATGTCAATGAGTCGAGTCTGCTCGCGAGCCGAAATTTTGAGGCTCGGGATTGACCTGAGTAAAAATGGTTTGCACTTTTTTCGCTCGAACTGAGCCTAGCTTTTGCTCAGCCAAAAAGCCAAAAAGTCTAGGTTCAACCCGAGCTTTCGGCTCGAGTTTTATCGAGCCAAGCCGCTCACTATTTTATTATTATTATTATTATTTTTAATCTACAGGTAGCTATACCCATTTTTTTATTTTTATTTTTAAGGCTCAGTTTGTCACGGGCTGAAAATGGCCCGTGACACGAGTCGCCAAGTGTGGCTCAGTCTCGAGCACGAGCCGACACCCCAAAATGAGGTTCGGCCCGAGTCGCGAGCCAGGTTGATTCGGATTTTTTTCGAGTTGAGCCATGAGCTGTTCAAGCTGACGAGCCAAATTGATACCCCTCATTTGAACTGTCCTAAACTGAAACCCACGTGACCATCATAAACCAATCTAACGTACATGCCACGTTGCACGTGTTTCCACCTAGCCTTGATTCTCGTTATTTAAAAATTGATTTTTAACTATGTATTCTCATAATAAAATATTTTACTCGTAAATTTAATTTTTTTTTGTACTTTTAATTATACATTATCTAAAAACCCACTATTAAAACGTTTTCAACAAGAAATGAGGTTCAAATATAGGCTTATTATTGTCAACTATAATAATAATTATTATTTTTCTTTCAAGAAATCAGGTTTAGCTCTTGTTTAGGAAAATTTAAAAGTGGTTAAAAAATGAATTCTATTATCAAAATCCACTAAAAAATTGATTTTTAAGTAAATCAAATGGAGACAAAATCATAAGTTCACCCAACCCAAAATCTAACTTACCTTCGTAATAATGTCATTAGAAATATGTTTGTCTTTATTTTTATTTTTTATTTTTTTTGGATTTGTCACTGTTACATTCTTAGTTGTTCCAAGTCTTAGCAAAAAAGTTATCGAGTCACCTTGTATGAGCTGCTCCTCATCGAGTAATGTTAATTTTAAAAAGACAAAAATAAAAATAAAAATAGCATTTGGTTTTTTTTATTTAATTTTTAAAATCAATTATCTATACATCTAGCATTTCAAGTTTAACATTCACAAGACGTATATACACACCATCTTCTTCTTGAAGTAAAAAAATAAATAAATCATATTTTGTGGAGCGTTCGTGTTTGTTCCTCTATAGAGTTCCACTCTTTATTCGGTGTACCTAATTTCGATGGATCCTGCAAGTAATTTAAAAAATAGAAGGAGGGAATTATCGCTTTTAGAACAACATTTAATCACACGTTCAAACCTCCATTCGATGTTTCTTCATATATCTATTGAAGTTCTCTATTTGAGTTCCTCTTCAATTAGGTAGTTGGTGTTTATGTTTCGCTCTCCTCCTTTATCTCAATTGTGTTCCAACAATCAACTGTCAAAGCAGTGATTTTGGAATTCAAGGTAGGGGTTGTAAAGAGATACGGTTGGCTTAGCGTGGGAACGAGTTGAGATGAACATGAATGGTATAAACGTTGTTGCATTTGATTTTCCTTTCATTTTCCCTTTTATTTTGTTGCATGTATCGGTGAGAAATCGAAGTAATTTAACAAAAATAAACATATCATGTGCAAGACATGTTGAAAAAGTGGATAGGTTTGATCAAGTGGATATAATCTTGCATGGAAATTAAAAGTTTAGATACTTGGGGACCTTTATTCTATTTTCGGAAAGCGTGGGACTGCGACTATAAATTTCTCTTTATTTTACAATTTGTCAAATCTCGAAACTTCACACTGAGATATCCAATAATAACCTGCCAGCTGGCCAGTGCGAATTTCTACCTTACTTGCGCCGAAATTCCAATTGAGTCTCGTGGTTATCCCAATTTCTGTTTTTCAATACTACCTCAATTTCGGTATTAATTTTCTTTCAATCCATAGATTGCCAACCCTCTCATCTTCCAAAGGTCAATCCTCTCTCTTCCCCTCTCTGTAATTTTTTCTTACTTTGCGTATTTAATTTTGTTTTGACATGCTTAATATTCTTGATTACGCCAAATCCCACCGTGTTTCTACTGAATTCCGTTAATGATATTATACTTCGATTTTTTTATTACGAATCCCTTTAGGTGGGCTCAGATTTAAAGCCCTTTTTTGAATTATGGTGCTGAATTAGACACAATATTGATTTGCCTTCTTAAGAATAGTATCTTGTTTCAAGAATCTGTGATTTTACGATTGAGATTTGATGTTTCAGTTTGTCAGAGTAATGTCATTCGTGGACAGGGTTTGTTGAAGTCGGTGTTTAAACTGCATAAAATTGTTGTCTTTTTTAGGATATCTGTGGTTTTTGTAATTTTTTTTCTTATTTACAGTTTACATTTTCGTAGGATATTTGAGTATTTTGAGGTTGAAAGATGGAGAGTGGGTTAGGGGAATCGACAAGCTCTAGCAATAACAATAACAACAGTGATGCCGGGGATTTTGAGTGCAATATTTGCTTTGATTTAGCACAAGACCCTATTGTCACCCTCTGCGGTCACCTCTTTTGCTGGCCTTGCCTTTACAAATGGCTTCACATTCACTCTCGGTCCCAGGAATGTCCGGTCTGTAAGGCCCTTATTGAAGAGGAGAAATTAGTCCCTCTATATGGCCGAGGTAAGAACTCAACTGACCCTCGGTCTAAGTCAATTCCTGGGATGGAGATTCCACATCGGCCTGCGGGACAGAGGCCTGAAACGGCTCCTTCGCCGGATCCTAATGCTAATGCCTTTGCCCAACAAGGATTTGGAGTTATGGGAGGGTTTGGCCCCTTCGGGGGTTTTGCACCTATGGCTACTGCAAGATTTGGGAACTTCACATTATCTGCGGCTCTTGGTGGTCTATTCCCTTCGTTTTTTAACATACAAGTGCATGGATTTCCGGATGCCAACATGTATGGAGCCCGTCCTGGTTTTCCCTTTGGGTATTCAAATGCCTTTCATGGTGGACATGCTCATGGATTTCCCCATCGTGGAAATCAACAGCAGCAGGCAGATTCTACCTTGAAAATGCTCCTATTAGTGATTGGTTTGAGTGTACTCATGACTCTAATTTGGAGTTAAGGTAAATTTATAATTGGAGCTTGATTTGCCATCTAAGTCCAAGGTTATATGGTTTCCTTGTATATTTGTAAGTGCATTTGTGTGAATTTTCTCCTTGTACTTTTTCGATTTTTTTGGACAACTGTTTATGTAATATTATTCATGTCTTTTCTTTCTTGTTTGAGTTGATAATACACAGGACCTGTGTATTCTTTTTGATTAATAAAATTATTTGATTACCTATAAAAAAAAAAAAAAATCGTGTCTCACTTTTTTGTAAGTTGAACTGTAAAGTTTTCATGGTTGCTGACTTATATCACCTTTTGAAAACCGCCCTCCCCCGCCCCATATTTTTTAAGGCATTTTACCTTTGTAGACGTTTTGAGAAGAATTTACAAGTACAAAAATATGTTCATGTAAACTATATGTTATCTTAAAAATCCATAATAAAATGAAATAAATATCAAAATGAAAAATCTGACCTGCAAACATAAATTACATCAGCAAGTAGAAATAATAAGTTCTCAAATTAGTAAGGTACATTTTGTGTTTAGTCCTCCTTTTTCATACTTCTCCTCCTAGTGTGCAGTTGTGGGTTTTGTTAAACTGTGCAAAAATGTTTATACCCTTTATTCTGCACATGAAGTTGCATGTGTGGACCTTGCTAAGGTACATTTTCTTTGAGTTAATTGAGTGGCTGTTCTTGTATCAAATGGCTGACCAATGGTTGAATGCTAAAAAGAACAAGGAACAGGAAAATTTCTATATCGTTGATCTAACTTCGAGATTTATTGCGGTTTAGAATTCCTATTAGTATTGGGCTTCAAGAGTTGCATATGTGGGAAATCCAGATGCGAGTGTGCATCCCATCCCACTCTTTGCTTCTTATAACATGTTGTTTCATAAATTAAGTCTACATTTTCTTCATGACTAGATATTAATATTGTTACCTTCTTTCTGTTTCATGCAAATCAAGAGTTCCTAACCTCTTGATCTCTGAACAATTTACAAGCCCTTTGTGAAGTGTATAAAATGTTTGAATGTACTGTTTGTTTGGTGCCTCAGGTCAAATTCACTTCAACTTCACTAGTTCCTTTCCACGGTTTATTGAAGTCCCATATCTGTCTGAACGACATTCTCTTTACATCTAATTCCTACCTTCATTTGTTGCTTTGGCATTTTAATAGAAACTTGGCCACTATGAATGAGAGCTAATCTTGACCTCTCTTACAAAATTTGAATGGAAGTGGGATGAGGTAGCAGTTGAATTTGACAGTGAGAGTTCTAAAAATATACATTTGACACGTATGCTTGGCTTAAAATACTTTAGGATGACAGAGGTACAATTGTTTTCTGTCTCCGCTCTGTATATGCAGATGTTTGTGGCGGTGACAGGATTGTGAGTAATCAGTTGTCGCAGCAGTTTTTCAATTTCTTTTGTCCATTGACAAGTGTCAATAAGATCTGAACCCAGAAATACATGTTGGATTTCTTCTTCTACATCAAATGTCTGGATGCATGATTATCTATAGATAGCATAAAAGTTGGTCATTGTGTGCTGTATGCTAGAGACAGCAGAAGAATGTGCAGCATTTTTTTTTTTAAGTTGTTCATAATGATATTTTCAAGTGATTGGTTGAAAGAGACTGTAGACTTTTGAGATCAGAATTCTTGAACTACTTCAAAACAAATGGCTGAGAGTGAAATAATTGCAGCATGAAAATAGCTGCAGAACTTCCCAAGCATCTTCTT
>CAIGRQ010006092.1:0-15064 GCA_903798375.1 Fraxinus sp. D2006-0159
ACCATTTTGTTCACTTTTAGTCCATTTTCATCCTTTTTCGCGTCATTCTTCTTCTTCTCGGGGTTTTTGCCTAAAAACATGAAAAGTACACAATTATGCACCGAAATAAACTCAATATCAATTCTAGTTAAATCCAAAAAGTGCCGAATAAGTGTGTTTTTCCACACTTATCATCAAACAGGGGCTAGTAAGAAAAATAAGTTAAAATCTTGTTCATTATATTGTTAAGTCCGTCCAAACATATGCTTATAGTCATATCTTTTAGCTTCTATGAACTGACAAGTTCTCTGGTTTGTGTGTCTTGGCTGGCATATTTCATAATGAAACAGTTGAAAATTTTGAAATTACCTGTGTAATCATGATACACAATTTTTTTCCAGACAGATATTGAAAAACTACAAAGTTGTACTCATGATGATTCATGTGACTGCAAAACCCTTTCTTCCCTTCAAGGACTTCCATGGTCAAATAGGTTCTGTCGTGCTTTCAAGCAACTCAGTATTGCACGGACTCCTAAGGTATGAACATTTCCATGGTCTTGTCTCTATTGAAAGCTTGGCACATAGTTATTGAAATTTAATTTATGTGGTATAAAGACAGGGATCATGATATTATCAATTAGGTTCATGGGGGAGCATGTCATAGTCGGGAAACACTAGACTTGTAAATTTGAACTTGGCATCCGATGCTCAAAACAAAATAATGTGATACAGATGATGATAATTTGAATCTCGAAGATTTCAAAACAAAATACATTATAGGTATGTGAATAAATAATAATAATAAATAAATAAATACTATATGCATACATATAGAAAATGTTAAAATAAATATTTGAATCCATAAGAAATTTTATAAGTAAAAATAAAAGGACTACAATGTCAATATGGGTATTATGCTTTCAATAATGTTTAGTGATAATTTATTTAGCAGCAAGTTGCATATATAGAAGCATCTAGGATGTATACTATAGTTTTAGGTTCATTTGGATGCATAAAAAATAATTTATAATCATCTGGGGTATCCAAAATGTTTGAGTGAAGAGTTATTGGAAAAACTCGCAACAAAAAATGTTTCTTTGAAATATCAGTGCTTTCTAGACGGTACATACAATTTTATTGTTTTCACTTTATAAATTTATTTATGTAAATATGTGATTGAAGCACTGATAAAATTGTATGTAAAAATTATCCCTGCCAAACAAAAACAAATAAGCAATAACAATAAGTAATCACATAAATACAAAAAGGGAAAGGAAATGAAGGAATTGATGGAAAACTCTGATATAATATTGTGAAATAATTTAAAGTGAAGAGATTTCTTGTTCATCTTAAAAGAAAAACAGCAAGTTGGAATATGTTCTATTTTATTATTCACTCACTTGTTTGTCGGCCTTTTACCCGTTTTCATCCTATAATTTTTTTCTTGCAGATTTTATGCATTCATCTGCAACGTGCTTCAGCTAATGTATCTGGGCAATCAGTCAAACTTATGGTACCTTGCTTTAGATTGCTAATTATGGTTGATTCCTTCCTGTAGCAAGCTATATGTGGCATATGGCTATTTCATTGCACATATAGCTATTTCATTGCCATTCAGCACTTGACAATATCATGCAACTATTCATTCCTTTTTGTGCATTTATCATGCTTGCATTGAATCATTCATGAATTTGCTCATAAGAATTTTTTTGTAAAATTTTTGCTGCATAGATAATTTGATTGTTACTTATTTTTTTGTCACTCAAATTATAATATTGGCTAATACCGATGTCATCTTTCCAGGGCCATCTCTCTTTTCCATTGTCCCTGGACCTGTCTCTATTCATGAAAAGTGAAGTTGGAATAAAGAACTGGGAAGAAAATTTGCAATTTAAGCTATCAAAGAACCAGCGTTAGAATTCCTTTCCTTCAGTCACCAGAAAAAAACAACTTCATACAGGTTTCTAAGTTGCAATGTTTGTACAGGGGGAAACATTTCATTGAAAACGGAGGTTGCGAAGGAATCAGAAAGAAATACAGTTGCACTGCCCAATGGTAATTGCTTAAAAGCCTCTATAGCAGGACCAAATTTGCTCAAGAATAGCGGATGTGCTGATACCATATTAGGTAGCGTGCCTACGCTTTCTAATGACAAGGTTAGTTGATTGCATGTTTTGCAAGTATTTTCCACAGTTGTGATTTCAGTATATTATTTGGACAGATAATCAATACAATATGCTACAAAGTTTCTCTTATTTAGGGTGAAGAAATTGCAACAAAATGTTAAGAGCTAGAGTTCTAAATGTTTTCTTGCACTCATTCAAAATGTATTACACGCTTATTAGCATGTGCATGTGACGAAGTTTTTCTGGTGCTTATGGAGTTAGTTTATTAAATTGTTGTAGTGACAGGGTTTATTGCTTATACTTTTAGAACTTTCTTGAGCTCTTTGATTATCATGGTGAATGCAACGAGGCACAAAAAAGTGATAAAGAGAAAATGACATCGAGATGACCAGTTTTGGAACCCACCCATTGCCATTTAGATTTGAAAACAATTATTGGAGCAGGTTCATTTGTTATCCATGGAAAATAAAATCTTCACAAAAGCATGGCTGAGTACCTGGAACATTTTGAGACTGAATGTAGTGTCTAAACTGTCGCATACGTGTAATGAGGTCTCTTTATTTCAAAATTCTCACTCAATTGAATGTCTTAGTGCAAGTTTGGTTGGTGACTAAATTATAAATTAAGTGATAAAATATGTGGATCCTAAGGAATTTGTGGATAATAAGTGGATAATAGTTGTAGATCCTACGAAATGTTTGGATACAAAGTACATTTGACCATAAGTAATTATAAAATAATCACCAACCAAAAATGCACTTGCTTTTTTCTTGATTATAATTCTTTTGCCTCTTTCTTTATCTCTTCGAGTTTTTATCTTTTGATTTTAGTTTCAAAAAACTTTCAGATTTCATTTCTTACCCTGTATTTTTCCTATTTCTTCTTGCCCCACTTTATTATGTGTTGAATCATCTTATCTAAAAGCTTAAAAAGTTAGAGAAAAGACACATTCATCTAGATTTAATCTTCAATAAGGCTTCTCACATGGTGTTCGGATTTCATTTTTAGCAAAGGCCTGAGATGTGTATAACACTTGATGTTGCAAACAATATATCTGAGTAGAGACCACAATAGTTGCTATTCCCGAGTGCATATAGATCTATAAAGATTGTTAATGTGTCTTTCAAATGAGTTTATTCTCATATAATTTGGTTCTTGTTCTTTGTGCAGGAGGTTAGTACAACGCCTTCAAAACCTCGAATATATCGTCTAGTCTCTGTTGTGGAGCACATTGGAAATGTTGGAAGTGGACATTACATGGTTTACAGAAAAGTTACGGCAAAGTTAGGTGCTGAAGATCCCATTGCACTACTGGAATCTGCTATTGATCAATGGTTTTGTATCTCGGATTCTGAAGTGCAAAGTGTATCAGAGAAAGATGTTCTGAATGCAAACGCAAGTATGCTGTTTTATGAGAAAATAGTTGAGCACTGAGACCTCACCATCTGGATCTTTGTGTATCAACTATTCTGGAGAAACTAAGAGCTGCAATTGGTTGTTTTGGGGTCACCATGTTTTATTTCGCGCGCAGAACTATTGATCTTGAAGTTTTGAGATAACCTTCTCATGACCAAAAAGGCCAGAAGAAAAATCTTGCAAAAGATTGACGCATATATTTATGAATATAGAACTGATGTCTGAATAATTGCGTTTGCACGCATTTGCAAAACTTAGAGAGATACAAAAGGATATTTAGTGCAGAATGTAACAATTGATTGAATTGTATTGATATAGAAACGGAAAATATATGCCCATCAATTTGTTTTTCCCTTCTTTTTGGGATGTATAAACTGATAATTGTTTCTTAATAGCACGATTATTGGATGGTAAATTGTTTGTTTTGTTCCACTTAAAATCTCAATATTTTTCAGGAAAGTTGTTTGTAAAATCTTTTGTAATGTAAATAGAGCAATCTCTTGATTGTTGACAATTTTTCAATTACACATTTCACCGACTGTTATCATCAAAAGTTCTGCCAAACAACCCCTAAGTTAGCACATCCTCAAAAGCACCAGGTTTCTCAAAATATACTCGCTAAGAAGTCTCCAATGGCTTGTAGCTCTCTCTCTCTTGCCCTTTCTATTACTTAATTTTCACAGTGAAAGTATCAGAAAAGCCAAATACTTCTACACATTTGCTTCTTGGTAAAACAATTTGGAGAAGAAGAACAAGAACAATCCACTTTTTTTTCTCTCAACCTTGAGAAACAACATGAAATAACACACAACTGAGATATATATATATATACGAGGCTTAAGTATATTCATTAGCAATTTTTTAGACCATTTGAACTATTTCAATTATACAATTAGAGATTTTGTTTTTCAACAGTAAAGTAAACTAATTAACTACGAAAAATATCAAATGAAATTTTAATTTTCCTTTTTTTTTTGATCGATCAGTAATTGAGTATTTATCCCTTCACGCAGTTGAATTAAACAGTTCCGAAACGGCATTCTTCTACCATTTTTGAAGTATAAATTGTGAAAATAGGAAGATATATCTCTTAATCATTCAAAATTTAACAATAAAAAGTTTACTACGTACATTGCCTTATCATTGAATATAGCCTTGAAAATTGGCAGTCATTCCTTCAATAGAAAATGCTTCAGAGCTCGTATGCTTAAAATTTGTAGAAAAATCTTGCATTTGTCCTTCTCTAGTGAGCCATTACTAGTTCTCTTTAATACTTTCATTGATAAATAAATAAATAAAAAAAAATCGACCGATTAGTCCATGGTCCATTGGATGGTCGCTGCAAGCCTAAAAATTGGAACACATTGATTTCTCTCACTCCCGTCTGTCGCTCCAAGCTTTTTCCAAGTTAAATAAAGACAGGCTACCTAAAAACTAAACAAGATACTGCACATTTTCTATATCTAAATTTCTCATGTTGTCCATAACAGTTCCACTTTCGTCCCCGTTCACTTCGAGTTCCTTCCTTCATAGCCAAATCTGATTATTCTTTTTGGCGCTTCAAGCGATGTCTTTTGGTAGCAAGGAGTGGAGTTACAATCCCAATAATTTTGTAGATTAATTTAAAATGTAAAAATTTCCCCAAGTTGCAGTGATTAAAAAAAAAAAAAACAAACCTTAAGAACTTCAAGATTGGCAAATCCACAAAATATAGTAGCTATTTCTGAAGTACAAGTATATATGAACAAAATGAGGCTAAATATTGCATGACCAAACATTTTTATTAGAAATATATATGTTTTCAGTAATATATTCACAGTCAGGTTGTGCACAAGAGATACAACATATCCCAAAAACCCTAACTGGGGGATTCCCTATTCCTAATTTAAGCACTCTCAGTGGATATACATCTTTTATTATATATCCAATATATTATGCACTTCTATATATATTATATATAAGCAGCATACATGTGTGTAGTTTCAGGAAACTAATTTGTTTAACAAAATTCACCATGCTAGTTATGAATTGGAGTTTTCTTCCTCGCAGGAGTGTAATCCATTGCTGCTAAATCTTCAACATCTAGGAGTTCTTGTTTTGTTCCAAGAATTTCCTTATCATTTTCGGTATTAGTTGGTCGAGGACTCTCCATTTTTAAACGCCTTGCTGCAGAAATTAAGACAAACAGAAAGGAAAGGAAATCCCATTTCAACATTTTAGTTTTTGAAACCTAGAAACAAATGGGGAAATAAATTTAAACAAGAGAAGAAACATAAATCGATCATACCTTGAGAACAGGTCGAGACGAAGCAAAACAGTAAAAGAACTAGCACAACAATATGCTTGGTGGGCAAAGCAGCCATCTTAACTACAAATCTGTGGTTTTAGAATATTATTAAAATCTTTCTGCGTTCTGGGCTCTTCAACTGCAAGAAATATCCTATTTATAGGCAAAAATTTTAAGGTCAGATTCATAGCAGATGTGCAATCTCTATACGGCAAAATTCTGTAAGTAAACTTGTCAGCAAGGGTCCCGCCAGGGGACATGGAGTCCCCGTCAGTGTCTTCAGCATCTTTTTGCAGAAATGATTATTTGGGTTGCAAAGTAAATCATGATTTGCTTGCTCCAATATAAGACAACATGAGCATATGAGTGACTGGGGATTAGTTAGGGTTAAGGGCTAAGTACTGTTGCATGCATACTATCATGAAGAAACAGATCATATGCTTGGTTTCTTGTGTAATTTGTAGAGAATTATATTCATGGTACAGAAATTTTGAAACCCTAAGTCTGGTCTCGCTTTTTTCAGTGTATCTGATCAACATAACTCCATTAATGGTTATTTGGGCTCTTATTTTCAGAAATAAGGGAGTGCATGTGATGGGAATTGGATTTTATTTTTCTGAGAGGTTTTTCTTTATGTTTCTTTTTTATATATCGATTTTTCTTCATGTTGCCAGGACGATATTTAGAATAAATAATTGATATACCTTGAAATTCATGGCTATTTGATGTAGATTTTTTCAAAAAGGACAATTTTGAAGAATATATAGTTAAAGACTTATGAAAAAAATTATAAATATACATTTAAAATTATTTTATTTTAAGAAAGCAGGATTAAAAATGAATTTTAAAGAATTTATATGAAATAGGGGTTCAGTTACCAGCTAAACAAACCCCAAATAACCAAAATAGAGGACAATTTTTTATTTTTTTTTTATTTAGATTTTATTTTCAGCATGCACTAAAAAAATATTCAAATTTTATCTTTCATGATATGCAGCATTGATGTCAAATTAATAAATACGATGTCTAATTAATAAATGATCGAGTCCGAAATTGATCTCAAACAAGTTCTATCTACAATTTAATAAAAGGTGTTTATGTGTCTTTCATTTTCTTAATATAAAAACAAAATTATACTAACTCTTGTTTGTTACACATTAAAATTTCATTCTCATTTTTTTATTCATTTTTAACTATACATTCTTCAATAAAATAATATTTTCCATTACATCATCAATAATTTTTCCTTGTTTTTCAACCACGTATTTTCCATCAATTTATTATTTCAAAATACATTCTTCCAAATAAGGATTACGTCAAAAGTGGAAAATTAAGGACCCATCAAGTAAATTTCAGCATGATAAAAAGAAGTGAAGTTCCCAATTAGAAATTCTCATGATTTCTTAATTTTCTTAAATGTACATTATATTTTATTCGGATTCATGGTTGAACTCAGCTTACCCTGATTTATTATATATACCGATTTAGCCTCCGTTTGAATAAATTTTGTGAAAAGTAATTTTTTTGAAAAAAAAAGTGTGTTGTTAAAATATATAAAAAAAATATGAGTTCGCGTGCAAAATTATTTTATTGAGAGAACCCAATTATAGATGAGTTTTCAGAAAAAAGAGAGCAAAACGCGAACTTAGAGCTTGTTTGAGAGAGATTTTAATCAAAATTCTAGCCGTTATAGTCAACTTGTGGACCCTACGTGTGAGAGAGAAAGTAAAAAATGTTGGTTGATTTGATAGTTAACGAAATTATAGTGTGTTTGGGAGGGATTTTAATCAAAATTCTAGCCGTTATAGTCAATCTATGGACCCCACCTGTGAGAGGAAAAGTCGAAAATGTTGGTTGATTTGATAGTTAACGGCTAGAATTTTGATTAAAATCCCTCCCAAACAAGCTTTTATTTGCACGACAACTTTAATTGTAACTTTTGGTCGAAATCATTTTGGTGGACCATTATGTATAGACATACTCCATGAATTACATAACTTGGGCAGCTTGTTTTGTAAAGTGAACATAGAACACTAGATAATATTAAAAAAAGAGAAGATATCTTGAAAATCTAGTGTTAGGTTTGGTTAATAATAAGATTTTTAGTAAATTTTGATAAAAATTAATAAAAGTTTTGGGCCCTATAAAATACGATTAAAAATAAGTTTCGAGAGGCGTAGTTTATGGTTTTCAAACGAGATTAAATTCAAAACTAGATATAAGGGTGTTTGGTGTGGATTAAAATCAGATTTTTAGTGGATTGCGATAGAAGTTTTTGAAATGTGAGATCCATGAAAGATGTTGTTGATATTGATTGTTTGACTTTGATTTGAATTAAAATCAGATTTTAATCCGGTCCAAACAGGCCCCTAGTTAACCATGATAATTAATAGTTCTACTAATTTTAGGTTAATACTTGCATACATCATGATTTTATGAAATAATCTTAATTAAAAGCCTTTAACGAGACATACTTAATAATTAAACCTAAAAACGCATTGATAGGGCGGACCCGCTTTCTAATCCAGATAAGGTGATTTGATAGCGGCAACTACAAAATACTTCACATGGCATGCAACCCTTTTCATGTCTTTGGTGGGCACTTATTGTCTCCATAGAGAACACACTCACACCAAACATATTGTTAATTTCCTCTCTACAGTTGACCCTCAGATAGTGATCATATATTAATTCTTAACCACATATACATAAATTAATTAAACAAGTAATCAAATCTCTACCCCTCTCTATATACAAAGTAAAATGAAGAGGTTTAAGAGAGTTGTACAATGTTTAGGAAATTTTTCACAAAAAAATTGGGAGAGAATATGAAAGAAAAGTTCATATTTTTCTATTTGATTCTTGAACTAGTTATTGTTTTGTGATGCTTGGAGGAGATTGATCTTGGCTGTTCTGGGTGTGAAAGATCCTTGTTTTAGATCATTAGGTCTGTGTGTTATCAATGTATCATGGTAGCAAAATCTACAAATGGGGGATGGTTCCCTTTATATAGGGGAGTACAACTCATACCGTCATATATATATATATATATGGTCGTTTCATGCTACAGTGTCTGATCATTGATTTGCATACCATTGTCAAATTAATCGTCGGTAATTGACGGGTAGGGGGGGTGGGGGCAATGATTTCCTAAAACATAGGCCGACAGTCTAGATCGCCCCATAAACTTCCCCATTGGTGGATTCGGGCGGCTAAGAGACAAATCAAGTGACCTCCAATAATCCGCACTTAGCCGAGATCGATCATCTCCTTCAATTGGTTAATTAACTACTTACAATGTAAACCCATGCGTACACAAGTTCCAAATTGACCGGCTCTTCGAGGTGGCACATCACGGGGCCGACATCAGAGATGAAATTAGCACGAGGTGGGCTTCCAGTACTTCTACGTACGTCGGAGTAAACAAAATATATTGCGTTGTTTGTACAATTTTTTACATGGTAAAATCTTTTTTACTTACTAGCATTGGCTTTTCACGTTCTTGCTCGAATTATATTCTTTACTTCTATATTTGTTCTTCTCGATATTTTCCCATAGAAGAATCTTAGTGGTGAATCAAAAAATTGATGTAAGCTCCTATCACTATGTTCAAGAATTATTTGAAATTTGTGAATCTCACACATCCAACAATCCTTCAAATCCATTCCCACTTTATGTCCACTCGCTAGATGGAATAAAAATATGGGTTTTTCCCTTCTTTCTTTTCACATAGACATCACCACTTGCTTCCAGGAAGAAAAGTGGATTGTTTTTTTCCTCGCAATAACTTCCAACCCATTTAAAAATTGGAAATTATACTGAGCAAATCATTAACTAGCCCAAATTTGAATTTAATTTCCAATTTTAAACATTAAGCATGTGGGTCATGATAAATCGTGACAAATAGAAATCTACATAATTAAATTGGCCACAAACTATTACTATTAGCCTATCACTGCTTGAAAATAAGACGATAATGACCAAAAATTATTGAGAAACTCGATAGTAACTTATTGATTAAATTATTTAAAGCGGTTTTTAAACCGGCATACTGGCTCGTTAAATAAGGAGTTAAAGCGATGGGATATAAGAAATATGGGAAGACGAATTCCACGTAACAACATCACTGCAAGCACAAAATTTGCCCTACATTCTAGGATAAATTTACTTATTGTAATGGAAGTAGTACTTTCAAATTTCGTGCTTAAGATTTCCAAGTAATATCAGGAGGTAAGTTTTTTATGTTCCCTTTTGTCTATACCTATTTTCTTTCTATAAATAAGATTGAGTAATATTTCGACCCCTCGTTGGGTCTAGTTCGAGGCAAAAAAACCACGCCTAAACTTCATTAGCGCTGCTTCAAAAAACTACGTCGTTAAGTAGTATAGAAATATTATTTTACTTATTGCGAAGGTGGGGGAGAAGTCGAGTTGGACTTTAGTATGTCAATTAATTTTGATGTCTCCAATATTAGACAACTTCACTCATATATTTGTCTGTATCAATCAAAATTGTACAAGATCCTCAAACCTAGTTTGGTGTTACTCATTGTCTTGCTGGATCTTCCACAAACGAGCATCTATTTCTGCATTTATGCATCAACTACTTAGTTGATGGAATTTGCATAATTACAGAAGTGTCCATGAACTCCCGAGAAGCGTCGAGATGGACCTTTTCCTGCATGCTGAGTGCTCAAATTTCGACTTAACATGACCTTGAATATTTGACGGAACAAACCCAATCGATACTCAAAGTTCGACTTGATCAATTTTTGACATCATTAATGAAACTGAGTGCTATGGTGAAGGTGAAGAAACGGGTAATTATATTTACGTAAAGAAAATATAAACAAAATTGATATAGAAAATAATTAAATTAAGGGATGTGAACATAGATATTTTTGTTCATATTTTTGTGCAATTTTCTAGCTTTGTCGTTTTGTTCTAACACATTTCCTTCCATGTTCCCGTCCCGGTGCTTTGGAGAGAATTTGCATGGTAAATTTGCATCTTTTGTCCTCAATATTTGCGAATATAATAAATTTATCGTATTCATTGGAGAGACACTATATCCGAAGTGGATCGCCAACCCTCTCCTAGTGAAGAAGAGAAAAAGTAATTTGAGGCGTGCATAGATTTCACTTATCTCAATAAAGCTTGCCTAGAGGATATTTTTTTCCTCCCACTAATAGATCAAATGGTGGATGTCATAGTAGGGTATGAACTACTCAACTTTATGGAAGCCTAATACGTTAATACCAAATCCAAATGCACGGGCATGACCAAGAACACATCTTGTTCATCACTGATCAACGGCTCCACTATTACAAGATGATGCTCTTTGGGCCAAAAAATGCTGGAGCAATTTATCAACGCTTGGTGAATACCATGTTCACAAACTATGTCAATATTGTAGGATGGCAAGACTACAGAGCTCACTAATCATATTCTGCTAAACTAGAGGTGGCAATGGACCAAGCCGAGCCGGCTCGGCCCATACTCGGACTAGCTCGCGGCTCGTGGGAAATTGGGCAAGCTCGCCCAAGGCGAGCCAAGAGACGAGCCGAGCGGCGCGACTTGTCCGGTTTTTGAATTTTTTTTTTTATATATAATTATATCCACTATTTCAGCCTTAAATTTTTTTTTTTTTTAATAAAATAGGAGAGCCACAAGCCGATCTACCGAGCCCCCTGCTCAGCTCGTGCTCGGGCTCGTTTTTTGACGAGCTCGAGCGGCTCGTGGGCGTCTACAGTACGAGCTGAGCGAGCGAGTTGCTCGGCTCGATTGCCACCACTATGCTAAACCCTTAATACCAAAGCCTAAACCTAGCCAACATTATGATCTACTTTATAGATTGGATGGAAAGCTTTACCTTTCAAGGAATATGAATTGATGTAATTACTACCTTAATAAGAAAATGGGTTCGAATCACACTCAGTGTCAATCTAGCCCACCAATCGGCGTTGATAAGACAGCCTAAGCTCGGGATCTAGTATGGAGTTCAGTTAATGAATATCAAGTCTAACTGCCCTTAGTGCCCTAACAAGCCAATGAAAAAGTACTTAGAGTGGCTCAAGTTCCCACGTCATGTCGCAAGTGATTTAAGTGTTTGGAGGCAGTCGTCAATTTATAAACCTATATAAACTATAAGGGAACCATGTCCACCCAGAAACGCCTCCATCCCTCACTGCTTTCTCTAAGAAATATATTTGAGCTTAGAACATATCCTACCTCGTCAATTTATGCATCGGAGAGTCTTCGCCCTCTGCCCCTATTATTTCGGTAGTCGACCAGATCCAAAACCAGCTCCAAAATCTATGAAGTTGAGCGAAAGGTGCCACATCACATGTAACACAGAAAGCAATTAATTTCAAAAGTGCTAGTAATAGTTTTCTTTCGAAAAAATCAAATAAACAGTATGTGGATAGCTTGGTTATGGTCAATTTCCAGTCCCCTGCAGACTATGTACCTGTTTAATTTGGAAAAAAATCGGACTTTTAATAGAATTTAATAAAAGTTATAGAATGTCAAGAAGTTAAAAAGTTAGAAGTTTCATGAATTAATGTATGATTAAAATTAATTATTTACTTTCACTTAAATTTTAATCTATTTTTTTTTAGCTGAACCAAACACAGTATATATGTTTGAATCATATGGATTATATATATTTGGAAAATGAGGAGCCACTGCCAGCAACCATCACCTTAGGATCCCGACAGCCATCGAAACAACATCTTCTCTCAGACAGGAGGCCCCATGCACTGAAAATCAATGAATATTCAGCAGACAAATAGATTCACAAACGTCTTTGCGAAAGTTTCATATGATATTTCCTTGCCTAAGTGTAGCAGAACATGAAAATTTGACATGGATGGTCCATCACGTGCATGGCAATGAAATTTGCATAGAATGGTTCATACTCAGGTGGCGGTGTCCCGCGTGGAATACGGAATAGTCTAGATGGGACTTAGCCCATATTTGATCCGGATTAAAATCTGATTTTAATTCAAGTCAAAGTCAAATAATTAATATTAACCACATCTTTCATCGGTTCCATAACTTTTCAACTATACATTTCAAAAAATTTTATCACAATTTACTAAAAATCCAATTTTAATCACCACCAAATACCTCCTTAATTTTTGTGACGGAGTTGGTCACATCACGTAAATTGTTGCATTTTCACGCCAAATTGGAATTTGCCATCCTACGCATTTTAAGCTGTTAGCTTTTACAATCTTTATATTTGTACATTCGGGGTTGACACCCCCGAGGCTCGAGTTTTTTCCTTTTTTTTTTTAATTTCATGTTCCCCCTATATGAGGGAGTGTCAACCTCAGATGTACAAATAGTGTTATTGTGACTTTTATATATCTCATTAAATATCGGGAAATATTTTTAACCTTTTCGAGGAGTTGAGATGGAAAAGTTCATAAATGAGAAACAATTTGGAGATTTTAAGCAAAACTTTATAAAGAGACATTTAAAAAAATAAATAAATTATAAGGATTACTTATCTCTACGGAAATATTATGTCATATAATTAATAAAGAGAAAAGTAATAAAATTTCAGGGTTAAAAATATTATATTAAAATACAATATTTGAGAAAAATCATTTAAAAGAAACTAAAATCAACAAAGAAATTAATAATAAACGAAAATAAAAACAATTATAGTTTTTCATTGAATTAATATGGGAAATATTGATGCAAGTCGGTTGAGAATGAGATAGAGGAAAGCTCTAAGTTCTTGGGTTCTCCTCTACCTGAAAATAAAACAAGGATTTAAATTGCTAGTATAAAAAATGTCAAGTTAAAACCGATCAAACACTTTTCCATCAACAGCAATGATCATGTTTTCATTTCACAAATTTGAACTATGTTAAAATTTATGAGCTGTAAAAAAAAAAAAATAATAATAATAAAAAAAAATAAAAAATTCTTCCATTTCAAAATTTAAATTATTGTTTAAATCATTATATTTATCAAGCTTATCTAGTAAATCGTATTCAATAGATTATTCATTTAATCTTCCTCGTGACATAGTTGATTTCAAACGTAACTTTATCCACTTTAATTTTGAAAAACTCTTCTAACAAATAAATTGAAACAAGAATTGGTACCAATATTCTATATGTAAGCACAAAATATGGATTCTACTTCCCGTTTTGGCTGAAATCATAACATATGCAAATCCATTTTTCATTATAGTTTTCAAATAAAGAAAGAAGACCCTTTAATTGATCCTAGCAACATCAATGTGCATGTTTTCATTTTGAAAGGTTAGTAACTGAACTAATACCTAAAAAATATTATTTATCAAAAAAAAAATAAAAAATTAGGGGCCTTCTATGAATCGGAAACCTTAGGCGACCATTAAGTGCCTAATGCTTGAGCCGACTACCCAAAAGATCAAACATTTTCTTGAAATCACAAGACTAATAGACTTCAATAGATAAATGTTTAATGTTAACACTAGTCTTTCGCGTAAAATTGTATATGAATATAACAACGGTCTTTATCTTATTATGAAATCAGTGAATTATTTCGTAATATATATGATGTCCATATTAACTTCTTGACCTAGGGCGCTATTGTACTAGTTTTTCTCGAGTTCTTTGCTAGCAACCATCTAGTAATTATTAGTTTTTCGCAAGCCAAGTGAAGCCAATATGCCTCAATCCGCCTAAGGAGAATGTTAAGGAATAAAATCTCACATCGAATAAAGATGAAACATAGACCAATTTATAAGAGTTTGTGCTACTTCTCTTAATAAGGTTGACATTTTAAGATAGAACTCCAAAGTTTAATATGGTATCAGAACCCGTTAAACTCTAACGAGCAATTCGATCCGATTAAGGCTCAAAAAAATTGAGTACACGAATTTCAAGATTGAGCAGTATGTTAAGGGATAAAATCTCACATCGAATAAAGATAAAAACATAGACAAATTTATAAAAGTTTGTGCTACTTCTCTTAATAAGGTTAACTTGTTAAGGTAAAACCTCAAATCTTAACAGAGAATTCGAGTGAAAGCAGCAACGTCCAGAATGATAGTAGCACGTGCATTTTCATTTTTACTATTATATACTATTTCATGGTAAAACAAGTTCAAATTCATACAAAAATTGCATTTTTTAGCATTTTCGTTTTTCAAGAAGAAGGATTTCTTTTTGTTATTCACTTATTTCCGTTGCTAAGATTCCTCAACTAGAGAAAGATATTATAGTTATACACAAACATGTTTTACAAATG
>CAIGRQ010006120.1:0-14272 GCA_903798375.1 Fraxinus sp. D2006-0159
TGACATTTGGATAATCTCTTGATTTTCATCTGGATCAGTATAATGTATTCTATAGAATAGAACCAGCTACTTTTCCTATACAACAAAACAAGGTATTCGAGGATGACTTGAATCATCATCATCTGTTTTGTAGGTTGGAATGCCGTTGACAAAAGGACTTCACACGTTCCAGTCCTCCTTCAAGTGATGATGGCTCAACAGCGAAAGTGATTCGGAGCCAATTTTTTAGGCCGACAGCAAGTCCTGCAAAACATTATTCCTATTTATACGAGAACATAAAACACTTTCCATGAATGAGGTTTCATTCAATTGACTGTAATACTCAAAACATTCACCGAGATTAAGCATTCCATTTCAGATGCTTTCAGGTTTGCATCTTTATTTGTTTTTATTATAAAGGGCATATATTATGAGAAAATTTATTTTCTCCATGATTCAACTACATAAAAAATCGAGGGTCATTATTTTGAAGAATTTTTCGCAGGAGGTCTGTCATACTGGAAAAGAAAAAATTGAGAAAATTTTGCATCACTGAATGAAATGCCTCGTGCACCTGATTCCTAGTTTAGACAGCCTACTCTTACTCTCCAAGAGCTTACTACATTGACAACATTTTTAGGTAAGGTAAGAAAGAGAAGGAGCTGAATTCTTGTATACTGTATTATCTTGTCTTGTCTAATACTGCACACCAAAAATACCTGGAAGAATTATCACCGATTCCTCTTTGGCCAGCTTGAAACAGAAGTCAATGTCACTGGTAATATCTTTCAGCAGGGAAAGATTCAGCTTCACCTAAATTTTTGAAAGAAAGCAATTTACTAAAAGAGACATTGATTCTCTATAATTCGAGCTCCGATTTCAAATATGAGATCTACATATTGCATGCATTACTTACCATGATAGCCATTGACCCTTCTGGTTTATAAGGGCAACTTATGCAATGAATCTCCTTTATCTTTTCAAAACATATATCTGAAGTCTGCTTAAGCAAGTTGATGGTTTTTCTGAAGAATAACTCGTGGGTTTGCTCAATAATAGTTGGAACTGCTGCCTGGCACATGAATCAAAGAAACTAAACACTCGTGACTCGCCCATGAATAATTCGCATGGTTCAGTTCATAATAGGTAAAGAACGACTGGACTAGCATATGAAAGCCAAAGTGCACACCTGTATAAAGGTTGCAGGACCTCCACAAATGTCGCAGTACTTCTTAAGACGCTCGACAAACTGAAAGAGAAAAAACAGAAGCCAGAAAGAAATTGTCGGTGTCTATTTATCCATATTTATCAAATAAGCTAAAACCTTGTCCATTAGAACAAACCTTTGGGGATTTCAAGCTCCCATCAGGATCATTCATAACCAACCAGCCAAGGCGCCAACCAGGCACTAACCATCTCTTTGACAAAGACCCAAGAGTAATCACCGGTGCAATGGATCCAAAAACCCCCATGGGAACAAAAGAATTAGCCCCAAAAGAAAGGTGACCATAAACTTCATCAGCAATTACGACTACACCAAGTTTCTTCGCAGTTTCAGCAATCTAATTTCGGTGCACAAAGGTTTTTAGCATAGCATCATATCAATAAGCATTTGTATACAGAAAAGGGTGCCCTAAATCCACACCAACCTTCTTTAAATGTTGATATGTGTAGACATTTCCACATGGATTCCCTGGATTTATAATTACCATTGCAACAGTTTTATGATCAACTAGAGTTTCAACAGCTTCGAGATCAACCTCCCATCCTTTATCGGGAACAAGATCAAAATGCCGAATCTCAAGCTGTCTAAATGCGGCACAAAGTCCATAAATTGGAAAACCCGGTCTTGGAAGCAAGATATTCGCACCAGGCCGAGCCAAAATCGACAGTGTTATTTCAATAGCCTGTGTACAACCAGCTGTGAGATAAACATCCTCCAATGATAACTTGTAAGGAAGATCACGGGACAAATATTCTGCAATTGCCCTGTTTGGTAAAAGCAACATAATAAAATGAATGCTAGAAAATAGACCGAGTGAATATAAATACAAAAATTAGTTGCAAACGACAATAAACATGGTAGAGATAAACTACTAACAGACTGTATCAACAATGTGGATCCAACTACTCTATCATAACCATTACACAAAGCATACTTTTACTTGCACTTCACATATACAATGATTAAAAAAAAATAAACTAAAGATTTAACACCTTCAGTGTTCACTTTTACAATGCGCAACTACAAAATTTCCAAAAGAAATTAAGGTTAAAGGCACCATTAAACATGAAGATGGTGGATACACAAATTGTTTGTGATTGAAAGATTAGATGAACCCAATTATGGTAAATTTAGAAAGCTGAAAGCAGAGCTTCACAAGGGGAAGTATAACTCGAAGTTGGAATATAATAATCAGGAGATAAAAAGAAGTTTAGCCCTTTCCCAGTAAATTAATTTCTTTATTTTCAAACTGAAAAATCAAGAAACTAATCCATAAAATCAAATTAGAAACACGTGAAAGAGTCCCTTTTCCATGACAATTAACTTACATGATTATAGCTCAAAAGAAAATTCTAAACAAATCTTATAATTGAATCTGAAATTAACAGCAATTACTGACAGAAACTGTGTATCAATCCAAAGCCATCTTAATTTCAAATATAATAGTTAAATACTTGCATGCATGAAATAAATTATATATATAATTATTACTTTCTGGCAGGAGGGAGTCCGGCAGTGGGAGAGTAACCATTAAACTTGGCCGAACGCAGAGACTCCACAACAGCTTCTTGAGCAACAGCATTTGTATGGAAGCACGAATAAGCAGTTGGGTCCCCAATTCCCAAAGAAATCACTTTTCGATTATCATTGAAATCAGTATTACCCATTAACAACCCAATAATTCCTTTAATAGTAATATTATTTGGAGTTTCAATATCCAAATTCTGCATCTTCCAATCCTCCATTTTTGGGTGGCTATTTTTATCAAGATTTAACTGATTTTCTTGAAATTCTGTCTCAGAGAGATTTTGGATGGGTGGTTTTTTTGTGAATCGGTATGCGTTTAGAATGGTACTTGTGTGTGTGTGTGGTTGAGAGTACTCCACGCTCAATTACAAATTTTAAAAACCACCCACCCATTTATCAATTACAAATTAGGCCATTTGTGCCTTTGGGATTCCTAAGAATGAGTCAGCATACTACACGTATTTGGGATTAGATCGAAGTAGCCAATATCCAGACGCCTCTTTGCAGGAAATAGAAACACATCATAATTCCAATACATGTGCTGGTTCGTTTGTAACATATATATTATTCATGTAATAATCTCGTCACTTTATTTTATATAAACATCCTCATCCAGGCAGGGGTTATTGACACGGAAATATGCTTTTCTGTAGTTTTTTTCTTCTACACGGAACAGAAGTGTTGGGACAAATTCAAGTAGCCAATGCCACTACGCGAACAAGATAAATCATGCACGTGATTGTGATTTGTGAAATAGATAAAACATTTCAATCCAACTATTATTTGCATAAATTCTCACAAAAATACCCCAGGGAAGGGAATAGAACTCCAGAATGGAAAAGAAAAGGCTTATATTGTGTTCACGAAACATGCATATAGAGTCGTCTTGGTTTTTCATGTTTCTGCTACAATGTACACTTTCAACTCCATGAAATTGAGCGCTTTTATTACATCTAAACTACATTTGCATCAAAATTTGGAGTCGAAGAAACAGTGACCACCCTGACTTTCACGGACATCAAATTTATATCTTCAACTTATGCTTAGATTTCTCTTCTTAGAACCTCTTATGCAAGCCCAATCGTCCATCTCTGACACCATGATGTCCTCCAAAAATCTAGAATAATGTTCAACGACACAAGGAACCTACATAAGAAATTAACGTATCATCAAATTTGGTCTAAGATCCCGCTATCTACTGCAAGATAGTCTTGAATGAAGAGAATAATTTAACGATAAAAGTGAAGTTCAATTTTTGTTTCTATCTATCGTTTTCTCATAATTATTGTTTTATAATTCTAAGGCTCGTTCGGTAGAGATTAAAATCGAATTAAAATTGAAAAATTAGTCGTTATTGTTGACTTTTATTAGACGAGTGAGATCCAATAATGACTATATTTTTAATTTTAATTAGATTTTAATCTCTACCAAACGGGGCCTAATATTGTACAGATTATGCTAGGGTATCAATTATATAATTAAATAATTTGTTGATAGATAACAAATTTAAGGACGTGTTTGGTATGGATTAAAATTCAATTAAAATTGAAAATATAGTCATTATTGGGTCTCACTCGTCTAATAAAAGTCAACAATAACGGCTAATTTTTCAATTTTAATTCGATTTTAATCTCTACCGAAAGGCCTTAAAATTCCACTTCTATATTAATTATCTAAGTGCTTGTTTGACAAACTGTGTTAAATTTTTTTTATTATTTTTCAATTGGTCAAACTTCAATTTTAACCATATATTAAAACCATTTTTATCAACTTCTGCTAAAACTTTTATCAAAAGCTTTATCAAACAACCTCCAAGTTTAAAGATACCTTGATCGTTCATAATCTCGTACCTTTATTGTGTTATGCCTAATTTTTCTTGACCATTGCTAACTAGATGACATATGCAATATTTACCAAAGTGTACCTGCTCGGATATGATACCAGAGACGCCAACCACAGCACCTGGTTTTGCATAGGAGACAATTGCTTCTGCCAAATCTAGTAGTGGATACAATAGTATATTTGCAATAATCACATCATACTTATTCATCTCAGCAATAATCCTTGCATTGTATAAATCCTGTGTTCTAATGTCTTCGTGTGAAAATCCACTATCAAAGGCATGATCATTCTTGCTTGGAACTAGACTTAAAAGCAACTTGTCAGGTCCTATGTTGTTCAAAGCAGCATTTTGTCGAGCAGAAGTAATTGCTAGGGGATCTATGTCAAATCCAACTGAACGATCTGCACCGAACTGCACTCTCCGTAAAATGAGCATTAAAAAATCAGCTCAATAGTCGTATCATTTCAAAAGTTCAAGCTAAAAAAAATTCTACTTTTAACTACACGTTCTCCAAAAAAATCGCTATTTCAATACTCAGTTGTCTTGGGTCATCATTACCATACTTAATGGATGCCCCTCACTAGTCCAATAATAAATAACAAGAATATTGTATCACTAGCCTGATTTAGTATCAAGTTTTTAAAAATTCCAAGTTAAAGGCTCTCCACATCAACAAAAGTCAAAAGTTTTAAAAACAGATGCTATGTGAAGAGCGAACTACCTTAAGTGCTGCAATTGCAAGAATACCCGATCCTGTGCCATAGTCAAGGAAATATTCTCCTCCTTTTATCAAACTTTGTAGCAGCAATAAGCACAATTTCGTAGTAGGATGTTCCCCAGTTCCAAATGCCAAACCAGGGTTCAGAACTATATTTATCGCTTGTACATCCTGTATGTTCAAGCATACAAAATTGACATATGTATATAAAATTAATGTGGCCATTGGTCAAACTTCATCACTGTCAAACAAAAGTAAGTTTCGTGCAAGATTATAATGTGTCGTCTTTAGCAAAAAGAACAGTTGGCTTGACAACAGCTGCGAAGTACTGAAATCAGCAATAACGATAGAACAATGTAAACAGAAAACGGGTAGAAGCATACTGGGGGTTTTCTCCATTCCGGCACAATCCAAAGTCCGTCTGTAACTTCCACGGGATGAAAAGATTCCTACATAGAGATAATTCATACAAAAACTAATGAATGGACCTCAAGATTCAATAGAAAGTTTGTGAAATAGAAAAAGCTTGGAAGCTCATCATCAATTAAGTAAAATATAGCTTATGGATTTATATTGCTTTGCACAGAATGAAATGTCATGATCAGCAAACTTATGGAAGAAGATCTCCACACTTGGTCCTACATCGTTTGAGTTAAAAATTCTTGTGCCTGTAATTGCAATTTGAGGTCATCAGGTTCCTGTTAAAACCTAGATGACGGCAGGAGATTGCTGCATAATATAACATCATTGCCATGGCATGAATTGAATCAGCAGATTTCTTGTGTATACACTCATCTTCAATCTTCTGTCTTCTCATAGCTGATTTTGGTCTATTAATAATTGGATTCACAATGCTAATAGATCTTTTCATCATACTCTACTATCCAAATAATCCATTCGGTACCCAGGATCTCATTGTAACTAGTTTTTGGAGGATATAATGTATATTCTAGGATTCTTAAAAAAAATAGTTTTCTTGACGAAGGCATTACCATCTTTTAAGTCTTCAACTAATGTACATTAATTAATGTTCTTTTGTTTTCTTTCTTCATCACAAAGTATCAACTTCCCTCATTTTAACAGATAATGTTTCAAAAAAAAATCCGGGGATGCTGCCCCAGAACCCCTGTGGGCCCACTTCGACGCGCTGGCTTCACCCCTGATGATTTATACACTTATTCGAGCGTAAAATATCAATATTTGGTAATTATTTTGACAAAATATATTCTAAATTGTTGTATTTTATGTTATATAGGTAAATATCAATGGTTGATCAAGAAATTGAAAGAAACAAAAGAAGAATCAAGGAAAATGGCAAAGTTTAAAGTTTGAGGACCAACTTGCAAATATTCAATAGTTGATTCGGACCACAAGACAATACTTTAAAGATTGCTAAAAGACAATTGGATGGAATTAAAACTCAAAAAGAATGAAATATTATCAAAATCAATTTCCAATGGCACAAGTTAAATTCCAGATTTTTAGTTGAAAATTGAGACCCATTTTTGGCATAGTAAACGTCCGAATTGAAAAAATTCCATTTTAGCAAAGTTGTAGCCCTTTGAATTAGTTTTTCAACACACTTTGAATCGACTCAATCGGATATCGAGAGGGAAAGTTATGATCAAAATACTGATGATTGTACATGGACAAAAAATTCGCGCGCGAAAGGCAACTTTCCTTATTCGATTGGAACTCTTTTAGAAACCGATTTGGACTTGATTTTCAATCAATTTTCCTCCTACAAATACCTAACAGGATAATACATATTAGATACCTCTCATATACATATTATACTCCAATATTCATCAATTATCATCATAAAAGGAGGCAAATTTATAGTTTTTGTGAGAATTGAAGGGGATTTGCAAGAATTCAACCGAGTGAAAACTCAAACTTGATTCCAATACTCATCAATTATCATCATAAAAGGAGGCAAATTTATCATTTTTGTGAGAATTGAAGGGGATTTGAAAGAATTCAACCGAGTGAAAACTCAAACTTGATTTTTAGGCAAAGAAAAGAAGGCGCAAGTGGAGATTCATCAAGAAACCATTGAAGAAATTCAAGATTCTTCTTCATCTTCTCAATTTATAAAAAATCTGGGTTATATCTTTCCACTTAAATATGATTTCTTGTAATTTTGATATGTTAAGCTAATTGTATACATTGCTAGGATAAGATGAACATTCGATAGAGGATAGAAATATACCTATATGCTTCACATGGTTTTTAGATGTTCTAACTCGTTTAATGCATTCTTATATGTTGGTATCTTTTATAAAGATATAGAAATGTCACATATAGGATTGGATTTAATTGCTACAGAGAGAAGCTTTTAAATAAATTTGGAACTTTGACCACCTCGCATGATAACAATTACTCATTTTAATTGTTGTACTAAAAATAAAATAATAAGGGAGATTCTATATCTTAGCATTGCATCTCAAAAATTTGATAAACTTTTAGTTTGATTTCTAGTTACGTGATAAATTAGATATAGATTTATTACAACTCATTATTGCTATTCGATTAAGAATATTTTTAACTTTAACTCGATAAAACACGTAGACGTTCCACACTTAAATCATTATATTATTTGATCACGATCCCGTGCACTTACGGTTTTCAAAGGGTTGCTTAGAGTAGGGAAGGAAAAAGAAAACAATGGGATAAATTGTAAGTAACCTGAGTTTGTTTAATCCAATCGGTATGATCATGCATTTCCACTTCATAACTAGGCATCTCTCTCAGGCCAATGGAATCCGCGGCTTGTGAAATGCATTCCTTTACATCCTGACTTACAGTAAATATAGAACTGATCCTTATCTGCATACAGCATATAGTGGCAATTTAGGACTACCACGTTATCCACCAATAAAGCAGAAATTACTATAGTGATAAGGACGAGCAATAACTAAAATGTCATTCGCTACCTTGTCATTGTCCCCATATGATTCTTGTTCATCAATGGTGACAGAGCTAGCTCCAAAACACAAAAGGGCCTCCGAAAGCATATCCTAATAACCACAAAATTAGTCTTTAAATTGGATGATTCTAATAATGATAACGATTGGGAGTGGAGGAGAATTAGGGGATCTTACACAAACATCTTTTCTGCAACTAATTCGAACGGAGAGGTAAGGAGTAGCGAACGAACCCTCGCTAGTCTCTGAACGTTCCGAATTAGAAGTTGATGGTATGGTTGAATAATTAACGGTGGCAAAAGAGCGCCTCCGTGGTGGCTGGTGGAGTGCCACTAGGGTGGGATTTAGGGCGGAGAAGGGGAAGGGGAAGTGTTTGGGTGAAGTGCGACGGTGGATGCGGGTGCGGACGGAAGAGAAAGCGGCGGTGGAACGAGACACCAGGTGTTTGAAGAAATGACCGCGAAAAGAAGCAAGTACGACTGACATTTGTTAATACTGTTCTGCCGCGAAAACTAGTAGTTTGATAACGTGGAAATTACAATAAGGCAGCGTTCGATTTCAATTAAAATTGAAAATATCATCGTTATTGGGTCTCACTCGTCTAATAAAAATCAACAATAACGACTAATTTTTCGCTTTTGATCCGATTTTAATTTCTACCAAACAACCTCTAAATGTCCACGATTATTTGTAAAAGGGTAATCATTTTTATTGAAACGGAATTGCCAGCTTTTTTGCTTTTTTTTTTTTTTTTCCATTTCCTTTCAAAAGTTTCGACTTATTATTAATTACGTTCTCATTCTGCATTATTGGAAAAGATCATTTATATGCATGATAATTTGATTCCTTCGTTTTTAGGGTATAAAAGGATAAATTTATGCACATAATTTCCAAAAAACATACAGCAGTAAATTAATGTTGGCCTCTTGAATGCCAAACAATGGAAGCTATGAAGAAATGCCAGGGAGATTATAAGGAAGTTCTTCAGGCACTTTCTGAAGCAATTAGTGATTTGGATTCTGAAACTTTCGATGGATTGGATAAACAGGCGATTGATGTTGAGAATTCGGCACGCGATCGCGAAGATGGAAAATCTCTAACATCAGAGAAGAATCAAAAAAAAAAATTTTTTTTTTTTTTGAAGAAGAGAAGAATCAAAACCTGATAAAGCTTTCGAACATCTGTAGACTGTAGTCTCTAAACTTTATACGATTTCTGAATGAATGTTTATGTAATAATTTATATAAAATTATGGGTGATTAAGTAATTCTACTCAGGGTCATTTAAGTAAATAAATTAATTAATTAAAATTGTGGTGTAACAAGGAAATTTTGTTGTAGTAATATAATTACCCTTTGTAAAATTGTCTAAAATGTGTTCAATGTCCATTTTTCAATATTTTTACCAAAATACCCTTGTTAACAATTTATAATTCCACACTAAAATAAAAATGTGCATACAATTAAAAATTTTGTTGGCCAATGAAATTTTGGCACATAACATGCCCTACTAATTTCAAAAGTACATGTCAAAACACAATAAATTTTATTTATCTCATTTACACATATATTAAATATCGAGAACTATATTTCAAATATCAAGACTTTATGAAATGTAGAAAACTTTCATATTAAGCCCCCGTTTGATCTACATTATTATCTCATTAAAATTAAAAAATATGACCATTATCCACCACATCAACATTTAAATTCAAATTTTCTATCTCTTGTGTGGGTCTCAATAACGGCTATATTTTTCATTCTCATTCTACAATAATTGGACTCAAACAGGGCCTAAGAATGAAATCTCATTTTGGACAAATAAAGTATCAAGATAAATAAAGTTCAAATATCGATAAAACTTTTAAAATGTCGAGAACGTCATTTTAATGTAGCTTATCGTGGAAGCTACTTTTTTTTAAAATTCATAACAAATTGACAAAAAAAAAAAAAAAAAAGAGCTTCATTTCATTAAGGGTATAATAGACAATTTAATACTAAATTTGGCCGTTTTTGCAAAAATTGTTAAAATTGAACATTTTTTAATTGATAAGCATGTAATTAAACATTTTTGTATATTCGTGAACGAAAGTTATAACCGCAATTTACATCCATCATTATTATCACTTATCACCCCGTTTGGCCCCATTAAATTTATATTTCTTTTTTCTATTTTCAACCACATAATTTTCTATAAAATAATATTACACGAACATCGAAATTTTTTCCTTCTATTTCAACCACTCATTCTCCAAAAAAATATTATTCTACCTATTAAAATATGAAAAAAAATGGGGGCCAAACGGGAGATATATATATCTCTAAAAAAAAAAAATTTTAAATTATTTTCATCAACATCACATTTCAATGTTGCCCTCATTTATTTATTTAAATGCTAAACATTCACACTTTTTCTATATATCTATCACACTCTAAATCTATCCCTATTATGATTTCTAAATTAAAAAAAAAAATATATATATATATATACACACACACACACATATATACATCCTCATTACATATAAGTGAACTTTTTAAGCTTATTCAAACATGTTCTTAGCCTTGTTTCATTACTAAATCTAATGACATATTTATGCAACTAAATCATTTAACAACTACAATGGGCCATTATGCTTGCATCCATGCGCAAATTATGATTTGGCATCTTAAGACCAAATCGTGTTTTCATTAGGACTGCACAAAAAAAATCGCGAAATCGCAAACCGAATCGATTTCTCTCAAACCGAACAAAACCGTTTCCAAATAGTTTAGTTTATGTTTCAAATTTTAAAAACCAAAAAAAATCAAACCGAACTGCACTTTTTTTAATTTAAAAAATATTTTTATTGAATTATAAATTCTCATATATAAATTTTATTAAGGTATAGTTTAGAATTTAAATTATACTTTCTTGGAGAGTACAAATTTAATTAACCAACTCATGCATAACAAAAAAGTCAATAAGTTATTAAAGTATACTTTCTTGGAAGGTACAAATTTAATTAACATAACGCATGCATAACAAACAAGACAGTAAGTCGTTGTTATTAGTATTTAATTGGGTCTTCGTTAAAAAAATATTTTTTAGGTCCATAAATACAAAATTAATTGAACGTGAAATTGTGAATATTGCCTTACCAAACCCTAGCTCCATCCCTCATCCAGCAGTGCCAACTTTATGCTTTTGACCTGCTGTTGTCGACGTCCTTTCTCCACCACTGCCTACCGCCACTAACTGTGGTTCTGAATGTGAGCATCTCTTCCTTTTTCTTGTGTATCGAATTTTCATAATTTTTTTATACAAGATAAATTAAAAATCGATATCAAACCCCTTAATTTTCTCTCTAGAAACGTAAAAAAAGACTTAGAACTGATTTGAGCAGAGAATTTTGAATGAATTTCTCTTCCCGTTTTCTCATTTTCCCTTAATTTTGAATGAATAATGGTATTATTTAATATTTTAATTAGGATAAAGATAGTGAATAAAATGTAGACTTGATCATTTAGTTTTGTGTGCGCATGCACACACTCTAGTTTAGTAGATGTAGAATTGTATCATTTTTTATTGTTGTAATTTAATGCTGAACAACCATATTTTTCTATTATTTATCTTGTTGTTAGATATTAACTTGATACTATTTTTTGTCTTTTTGTTTATATATCGAATTTTAAAAAATATAAATGTAATTTAACATAGATTTATCTATTTGTACCTAAAGTTTTACATAATGTTTTACCTAATAAAATAGGGGGTCGCCACGTGTCTATTAGGTAAAACATTTGGTACATGTAGCATTACTCATTTAACATTACTAGTTCTTGTTTAAATGTATATGTTAACTTGTTTTAAACATATAACTATAATGTCGATAAGTAAGCCGCGGATTAAAACCGAACCAAACTGCAAATAATGGTTTGGTTTGGTTTGGTTTAGTTTGAAAAATAAAATAGTTTGGTTTAGTTTGAAAAATAAAATAGTTTGGTTTAGTTTGAAAAATAAAATAGTTTGGTTTAGTTTGAAAACATTTCAAACTGCATAAAATGGTTTGAGTTGAAAATATAACACAAACTATCCAAACCAAACCGCGTTCACCCCTAATTTTTATGGGAATTTCATCTCATTCCATAAGTACTGTGCAAACATTTCCTNAAAATAGTTTGGTTTAGTTTGAAAACATTTCAAACTGCATAAAATGGTTTGAGTTGAAAATATAACACAAACTATCCAAACCAAACCGCGTTCACCCCTAATTTTTATGGGAATTTCATCTCATTCCATAAGTACTGTGCAAACATTTCCTGCAAGAAAATCACAATCTTGAACTTCCCTAGTCTCAGGTTGGCAGGAGGAAGTACCAAGCTCGGCTATGAATTGAGCTAGTTGTACAACATTTTTTTAAATCAAGTTTTACACTCTCCTATGTGTGGAAAATTTGGCCATTAATTGAAAAATATGTTGTCAAAATTAATGTAGGAAAAATGAAAAAATTGCAACAGCGGTCCCAACCTTTCCAAATTTTGCAGACTTTACCCTACTTTCATTTTGTGCCAGTGAAGATCCATAACCTTTCATAAATATGCAGTCAGAGTCCATATGGACGGAAACCATCCACTTTTTCATTAGTTGACCAAAAAATTGAAAATTTGATCAATTTTGACCAAATTAAAAATGGTAAAACGATACTTTTCAATTTTCTCATATTACATAAGTAATTTAAATAAATATATAAACTTCCACCCCACCAAATCAAAACCTCATTGTTCATTCTTCTCGAACGAGACACTACCACCCAACCACCATTGTCACCTTTGACCATTGTCACAACTGCCACCACAACTCCTCCTCCCCACCACCCCCATTACAAGTGTTGGCACCTCCATTGAAAAAACAAAGAAAGAGCCACAACAAACTATGAAAACTCACAGCAAACCAAGCAGCCCCCAAATTTTGTTCAAGAGTTGTAGGCCAAGAGCTCTAATCAAGCGTTCTGGTCAACCCACACCCCCTAACACATCGAAATTGGAACATAGAACGCCAAAGCCATCGTAACATAATTTTTCGCCTACAAAAATCAGAACACAAAAATTGTCGAAATCAACAAACCTCACAAATAAATTGATCAATTGCCTTCGATTGAAAGCACAATCCCAATAATGGTATAGAAGATACTTCATAAAAATATCAAACTCAACATCACCGCTCAATTTCACAAAAATTTCGTCTATCGCCTCCGCCCATCCCCGTCCAATTTCACAGAAAACAACCCCAGCATCACCTCAAATTTCCCATTTTCTCTACACAATAAGAAGCTATTGAATTAACTCCCAAATTCATCGAACGTGGTGTATTGTCCAAAGACTCTGCAAATGGGACTTGGGTAATTCACTATGAAATCCAGTTTTTGTTGCAATTAGACACCAATAACAAAGACGAAGGATTTTGGGAAATAGGGTGGGGATGGGATGGAGAAGATGAATGATTCCAAGATGCGGCGTGGTGGTAGTGGGAGAGGGGCATTTTATTTTTATTTTGGTTTTAATTAAATTAAATAATTAATAATAAAAGTTTGACGAAAATGCCCTTTTTTAATTTGGTCAAAATTGATCAATTTTTTCATTTTTTTTGTCAACTAATGGAAAATTTGACTGTTTCTGTCCAAATGGACTCCAACTGCATATTTATGAAAGATTAGGACTTTCATTGGCACAAAATGAATGTTATGATAAAGTTTACAAAAATTGAAAACGTGAGGGCCCGTTGCTGTAATTTTCCCTAAAAAATTGCTAACACATATAATATTAAACTTGATGTACATGTAGCACAATTGTTCGACTATTGGCATAAATTTGATAAAGTAGAAGACTTGGTGCATCTTAGAGCCCCATTTTTGGGCAAAAATGTATTTTGGAATAGTATTTTGTTGGAAAATGTATGATTAAAAATAAGGAAAAGTTTTGAATTTACATATAAAATTATTTTATAGAAGAATGTGTGATTGAAAACATGAATTTATGTAAAAAAAAAAAAAAAATGAGGCCAAACATAGGCTT
>CAIGRQ010006130.1:0-10829 GCA_903798375.1 Fraxinus sp. D2006-0159
AAGAATGAGCCATTTACCAAATTCCAGCAATTTATTTCTAATTATAAGTTAAAACTCTCTCTCTCTCTCTCTTAAATCCAAACACAGCTGAAAACAAAGACCCCCACTCCACCCCTACCTCTGCTTTGGGGACTGCAAGTGCAAGCTTGATCGCGACTCTCAAAGCTGCATCCTGTATCTGCATAACCAAAAAATATATACCATTTCTGCTTTTCTGAATATGCATACAACTCAACTAGTCACAACCCAATAAACCAATACATATGTTCTTTTCCTCTTCCATTTCCTTATACATATCAATCTTCAGAACCTTTTTCTTTTGTTCAAATTTCATTACGCTTTGATCAGCTGATTTTGTTTGTTTTATCTTTTGGCTATCTGGGCAGCTCAATAAATCAGAAAGAATGATAACTTTAACAGATTTCTACCATGTAATGACTGCAGTGGTTCCACTGTATGTAGCTATGACATTAGCCTATGGTTCTGTGAAGTGGTGGAAGATTTTCACTCCAGATCAATGTTCAGGAATCAACCGTTTTGTGGCACTTTTTGCAGTCCCTCTTCTTTCTTTTCATTTCATTGCGATGAACAATCCTTATGAAATGAACTTTAGGTTCCTTGCTGCAGACACACTCCAAAAACTCATTGTTCTTGCAGTTTTAGCTGTATGGGCTAATGTGAGCAAAAGGGGTTGTTTGGAATGGACTATTACACTTTTTTCCCTATCCACTTTGCCAAACACTCTAGTTATGGGTATCCCTTTGTTGAAGGGCATGTATGGGGAGTATTCTGGGAGCTTAATGGTTCAAATAGTTGTACTTCAGTGCATTATTTGGTATACTTTGATGCTCTTCATGTTTGAATACAGAGGTGCAAAATTGCTTATATCTGAGCAGTTCCCAGATACTGCTGGCTCAATAGTCTCAATCCATGTTGATTCTGATATCGTGTCATTGGATGGTAGGCAGCCTTTGGAGACTGAGGCAGAAATTAAAGAAGATGGGAAACTTCATGTGACTGTACGAAAATCAAATGCATCAAGATCAGATATTTTCCCAAGAAGATCAATGGGCTATTCATCAAACACTCCAAGACCATCAAATTTAACCAATGCAGAAATTTACTCTTTGCAATCTTCAAGAAACCCAACTCCAAGAGGCTCCAGTTTCAATCATACAGATTTTTACTCAATGATGGGGGGTGCCCGGAACTCAAACTTTGGTGCAAATGATGTTTATGGACTTCCATCTTCAAGAGGACCAACTCCAAGACATTCAAATTTTGAGGAGGAAACTGGGAATAATGCGAATAAGCCAAGATTTTACCATGGAAATACACAGTATCCAGCTCCAAACCCGGGTATGTTTTCGCCTAACAACGGGCCAAAACCCGTTGGAGCAAATGCAGGCAAGAAACCTAATGGTCAGCAAGAAGGTGGTAAGGATCTTCATATGTTTGTTTGGAGCTCAAGTGCCTCTCCAGTCTCAGATGTTTTTGGTGGCCATGATTATGGAGCATTAGACCAAAATACTAATGCTAAAGAAGTTAGAGTTCCTGTATCTCCTGGCAAAGGTAGAATCCTTATTGGGTTTTCTTGTTTCCATTTCCGTGCAACTTAATTTTTCTTTTTAATACTCAGGGGCGTGTTTTTTTATTTTCAGTTGAGGGTCAAAGAGAACGTAGTCAAGAAGAATACTTGGGGAGAGATGAGTTCAGCTTTGGAAATAGGGATATTAACAATCCTGAAGGTGATAAAGCTGGAGATAACAACAAAGTGAAAGTCATGCCCCCTACAAGTGTAATGACAAGGCTAATTTTGATTATGGTCTGGAGGAAACTCATCAGAAATCCCAATACCTACTCAAGTTTAATTGGCCTTACATGGTCCCTCATTTCATTCAGGTCCATCCCATTACAACAATCTTTAACAAATCTTGACTTTTTTTTTTAACAACTTAAGTCTTTAGACGAGTTTCTAGCAAATACTTAAGATTTTATTGGCTAATGATCTTGTGGGCTGTTCTTATTTTTTGTTTGCAGGTGGCATGTTGAAATGCCTGCTATAATAGCAAAGTCCATTTCTATACTGTCTGATGCAGGACTTGGCATGGCCATGTTTAGTCTTGGTGAGTACTCCATTAAAAACATTCTCTGTTTAATATAATCATTAAATCTAACTTTAGATTATTAAATTGGTGTCAAATAAGAAAGCATGCTAAAAGCAAAGGAAACCAACAGTATGGTCATCATAACATGTTTGTTTCTTTATTCATCTTTCCTTCTGTCAATGGTCTTTATGTGTACAAATATATGCATGAACACGTAAAAAAAAAAGAGATAATTGTACAATTGATCCTCTCCTTAATGTAGTTGCATAATCCACCCCTCTAACAACCAAAACCTTTCAAATTTCTTCCTTAGAAATTGGAAGTGAGACATGTTTATGATAGTCTCACAACAATTTTAACGAAGGTTAGGCCTATTTCAGCGCCTTACAGATTAAGTGCATGTTTGACAAAACTTAAATTGTAATTTAAGTAGTTCAAATATATTTTTTATTAATGCGTTCAGCCACAGTTTGTTTCAGCTATAAAACTTGATTAAAATTGAAGTCATAAATTACTAATTCATTTTAATTATGTATTTCACGAGATTTAAAACTTTTCATCCACACATTCCGTCAACTTTTATCAATATATACTAAAAATCTTATTTATTATTAAACCAAACACGGGGTTAATAAAACTCACATTTACTATCCATGCAATTATTTTCCACACATCACGTATGACTCAAAACTTATAATCACTTAAATTTTAATTTAAGCGCGGCCCTAATTATAGGACTACAGTAAAAAGTTTGAAGAAAAACTTGTTCTTCTAAAACTTTAACAATAAAATTTTGAAGTTCAATTTGTTCTTAAGACGATGAAGGGGAATCTAAGCCTCCGTTTAGATTTTATTTTTCTCCCAAAATTCTGCATTTTTATTATTCTTAAGTACCATTCATTTATTAATTATTCATTATTTTTTCTTCAAAATTAAAATTTTAAGAAAATAAAAATAAACCACAGAAGTAGGAGGGCTAAAAGTGGGGGTGATAATGAAAGATGTTTGAAACTGTCTGGTGTGGTGGTGACTGACAGACAGAAAGGGATGTGTGTAACAGTGTTGGGTGGATGATTTCATTATTGAAATTGATTAGTGATGATGAAAATTGACATGACAGGTCTTTTCATGGCATTGCAACCGAGGATCATCGCATGTGGAAATTCCGTAGCAGCTTTTTCCATGGCCGTCAGATTCCTTACTGGTCCTGCTGTTATGGCTGCTGCTTCCATTGCTGTTGGCCTCCGTGGCGTTCTCCTCCGCATAGCCATTGTTCAGGTACAAAATTTTGTTCTTCGTGATTCAATTTTTGGAAAAGTATCATTCTATACACGTTTTCCAGATTTAACACATAGGAAAAGGAAAAATAACATGTCTATTGTTCTTTGATGTGCCAAACAAATAAACAGGCAGCTCTACCACAAGGAATTGTTCCCTTTGTATTTGCCAAGGAGTATAATGTGCACCCAGACATTCTTAGTACAGGGTAAGTTATTTTTAAGAATAAACTTAATAACTCTCATTTTTTGTATGTGTTCCTCGTTTGACACGTTGAATTGAATAACAGGGTTATATTTGGAATGTTAGTTGCATTGCCGATAACGCTCGTCTACTATATTTTGTTGGGACTATGAAAAGGGGTTAGAAGCTTAGAACATCAAATATTTGAAGTTGGAATCACCAAACAAAGAGAAGAAACGGAATTCAACTGCCCCTTTCAGTTATTTTGTCTTCTCTGTCTAGTAACATTGTAAAATTGTGTTCGGTACTTTGTAGTGAATTTTCAGAAAAGAAATATAATATTATCTATTCAAAAATTCCACTCGATTATTTGGGAGACTATTTTGGTGCGGCTCAGGCATGCATGCATCACATCGCTATTCAAGAATCCCACTCGAATCCAACAGTTTGAAAATATGGTCACCATTCAATGAGCATGCATTTGTCAGTTATTTATTCTGCAAAAACTTTCCCTTGCTCCAAGATTGTTTATATGAAAAACTAGCTAGATGCCAATCCATTCTGCACCTTATCTAGATAAAAGTTTCGACAAGTGGGTTACATTGGACTGGATAAAACTAGATAGAATAAACGGCAACCTTTTTATCTCAGATAGAATAAACGGCAATCTTTTTATCGTTTTTTTTTTTTAAAATTATTCGAAACTTGTATATTCTAGCATTTGGACATATAGAGCATCTAGTGGATGGTTTTAACGGAAAATAAAGCTCTCCTTAACAATTTTGAGGGAATTCTTGACTCTAGCACTGCTCCGTACAATCCTCGCTAAAAAGTTGTATATTTTTAATTTTTATTATTCATCTACACATTAATTTTATAGATAATTCATTGATAACATTTCATACATTATTAAGACAATATGAAAGTAAATAAATAAATAATACAAAATCAAATAGTTTGGCACAGATAGTAGCAATGCAATATAAAATTAATAAAAACAATAATACCAATCACATGTACAAAAAATGCAAAATATCTTCGATCATGAGGAGTGTGACATAATTGGACTAGAAGATAGTGGCATCATTTCTTGCGCGGGATATATCGAAGTGGACTTTTGATGATGCAACTTGCTCCCTCCCACTCTCGTGTCATATGTGGTAGAAAGGGATCGCGGAGCTAACGGATGACAGTTTATTCTGCACTGATAACTGGGCTTGGACTGCCCTGGGCTAAAGCTGAGGCCCCGCCATTTATTTGATTCCCTACCCTCATACACGTAGCTAATGCCTTGTGTACTGATTACATGCATGAATCATCAGGAAAGAAGTAACTCGATTTTTTTAAAAAAATTATCGACAAAAAATCTATTTATTTACTCGCAAGTAATCTTTTTTACAAACCGAGCCAAAGATATGAGCAAAAAGGAGAAGGTAGACAGGGACATTATTAGATAAGTGCATGTTTAGAGAGATTTGTACAATAATACATTCGTTGGGTCGGCCGTTTAGGAGACAAATGTTTGTGGGTTCATCGTGTCGCGTCGTTATTTGCTCCATCACACGCGCACATGTACACAAACTCTCCACATTTCTTAAGGCGTGGCACGTGCATCTTCGCATTCCTACCAACTCCTTACTTGAATATTCATCTACGAAAAAACGAATAGAAATCTCATTAACTGCCCTTTTTAGGATCTATAATCCTGATTTTAAACGTAATCCAAATAATTCCGTACTAATCGTACATCGCAGTATCGAATAGTATAAAAGAATAAGAACAAGTTGAAATGTTTTGTTCGTTATAATCGAGATAGCCTATTAATAATGAATTGATCAAATTAGCTTAAGTATTATAATTTTTTGCTTGAGTTTTATGAGATCAAAGTTTCGAGTCTTTGATCGACTTTCGGAAAATGCCGCTCAAAAGAAAGGAATGTCGATTCTAAGTTGGTTGTGTCAATTTTTAATGAGTCCATGCATATGAGAATGAAATGTGAGTAGTTAATAACCTTCCTACTGAATGGTTAGGGAATTGTTGCGTTACATTTTAATAGGTAACGTTTATGGAAAAAGAAAACGAAAGACTTTCAACAATCACATGACAAAGATAATATTAACTTTTATTACATAGCCAAATGGTCCAACTCCAACTTTATTGTACACAAAGTTCAATAATTCAATTACATAAAAGCACAGTGAAGACAATAAAAGTTCCCAAAATATATCACTTTTTATAAGCAATGAACAAACCCCACCTCTGCTCACCAGAGGAACTTCTAATCTGCTTAGACTTCCAACCTCCAACTATTTCATTATAGTCTTCCTGTAAATAACAAATTACAAGAAAACCATAATTTCGAGAAAATTGCAACAATATTAGAAATAACTATTGCATAATAGACAATTATGAAGCACTAACTTCAGAGAAATCCTGGATAAATGCTGCCTTATCCTTCTCCAAGGTATCTAATTCCTTCTCAAGAACTTTTATGAACTGAAATACAAGAAAACACGATACATAGATGGAACTAGTGTAAGAAAGAAGTTAGCGTTGGAATTCGTTTATCTAAAAGCTTAAACTTCTAGATAAGATGGTTTAATGTAGTACTAGAGCTTACTGAGTACTAATCTCGCCACTACTCATTAGTGAAAAAATTGTGCTCGTGTCATACTACATTTGAGGGGTGTGTTGAAGACTAAAAGTTAAATAAATAAACACGTATCCTCCAACGGCTTAAACTTTTAAATAAGGTGATTCAACAATTAGTCATCAAGAACCTGATCAGTTCGATCCTCAGCAAGGACTTCATCAAAACCAGCATCCCTAAGCATCTACAGTAGCCCAAAGAGAAGATTGATTAGGTACAATGAAAATATTGGGGAGGAGAGTTTTTGGAGTTGATTTATGTGAAAGTATGCCTGGCCATAAGTTTCAATGTCATGTAGATCATAGCCCCTCTGTTTAATATACAATGCAAAGTCTATTGAGGGAGATCCGGAGCTTTTACAGTAATCACTTATAAGGACTCTGCCTCCAGGCTTCAGCCACTTGTAGAAGGATTTAAATAAAGCAGGTTTATCCTTGAAACAGCAAAAAAAGAGAGAAGAGAAGAAAGCACCATGATTGAGTATTTTAACAAAAAATCGAAGCAATTAAGTGAGACATTTAAAACTAATTGAAAGAAGTTGAAAACTACTTGTATGTGAAGAATAGTGTCACGACTATAGATAACGTCAAATGTGGCATCAGGATATGTTTTCTTTGTGCAGTCAGCAACCTCAAATTCGACAGCACATTTGAGACCAATAGCTCGTTCAAGTGCAAAGGAAATCATATTGATGGAGAGATCAATGCCAATAACATGAACACCATACTCTTCAGCCATGTAAAAGTCACCACCTCCAATACCACACCCTACATCTAAGACCCTTTGCACTGGTTTGAGATCCAATTTAGTGACAAATTCTCTCGTAGTATCTGGGAAAACAAAATGCAGATCAAAATAAAAAATCCGCAAAGAATAAGAATCATCCCCTACCATTACAGATACATGTACATGCATGATCTCATTGCGGTTGACTATATACATTTTGTTCGACACAATACATAAAAGTAATGATGCAAAATAATGTGCATTTATGTGGCATACCAATCCCTCCTGTGCTCACGAACCCTCGTCCAAAGACGCGTTCATAGCGTAAAATGCCATTGCATTTATACTGGACAGTATCCAGGAACCGCTGGAATCCTCTGTCATCCTCTGAACTAACTTTCTGCCATATCCAGCAAATCTGCATTACCAAACAGAGAAAATGCATGATTATGGTTTCTCAAATCAAATAATCAGTGATGACCAAAGATGTTAACAAATGTGAAAAGAATCCAGTAAAATGTTACCTGATTCTGGTTCTTTTTGTTCGTTACATAAGCTCCAATGCATTTGCAACTAACAAGGGCTAGTTCATATGAATTTCCAGCACCATCGTAGACTTGACGTTCTTTGAAGACCTAAAGTTCAATACAAGAGGAGAAAGTCAAGCTAAAGCAACAGATTTTGCATACTGCAAGAATTAATAATTTTAAGAAACTGCTTTCCAATTGTAAGTGACAGTAACATCAAGTTCCACTTGTTCATTATTCTGCATTTCCTAAAAAATTAAATTCAGGTAAAAAAATTGACAAAGAATTATCATGGTTTAGGTGTATAGCTCGGTGGAAATTAGTACACAGAACATGACACGTTCAAGATATATGACAATATCATTCAGATATGTCTGCTCAAGAAGCATCAAGGTTGTGCTGAAAAAAAATGATGAATAGATCGAAACCTTTGTATAGAATCTGGGCTCACGGTAATGGGTCGGATTATTCTTTCGCTTGTGGTCTCCAGATTGATGGAAACACGATTCCCTAAAAAATATATAGCCACCAACTTTTAACCATTTGATCATTCTCTCTGCCAGACTTTCCACCTGCAGGCAGAAGAGGCCAAAATTAACTTAAAAGGAGAACAACATAACTTGATCGTCCAATGGCAACACTGAACAGAAAACTAATCCTTAATCCCAATAAAGTTAGAATCATCAGCTACATGAATCTTTTTTAGCTGGTTCCCTGTTAGATCTACTGGCTATAGAACAACACAAGTCTTGATAACTACGTTGCATCGTATTAGTGTTGGAGTCCCTCTCCCACTTTTGACATGTTCTACCGAGATTGCCTCACTCTTACGAAGGAGAGCATCTTTAAATCTACACAAAACATGTTCAGCCAAGTATGTCATCCTTAACGTATACTCGATCAACACTAATTCTACTTGTTGGAATATATTCTCGTGTTACTGTCCATTTTAACACAACCACGTGTCTATCTTAATGTCCTCATTTCAACTATGTTCACCTTATGAATTCTTAGCCTCCGTTTGACAAAATTTATAAATGGTTTATAAGGGGGAATAGTTGTACTGCCAAGAAATGTGTGAATAATAATGATTAGTAGTGCAAATGTATTATTGAAATTAATATTATATACAATTTATAAATTTGTTGGCCAAATGAAGGCTAGTAAACAGCCTGATGCTCAAACCCATAATACATACGTCGATTTGTGTTATGCCTAAGACTTGAGCAATCTGATTATATGCAAAATGGAGAAGTATCGGTTACAACTAAAAAGAAAGGGAAAGATTACCTCTGTGTCAGAGAGATACATCAGTAGCCAATTTGAAAATATCAAGTCCACCGATTCTTCTGAAAAATTCAAGTCTGGTGAAGTCACATCAGCACACATAAACTTGACATTTTTATAATGTCCATTGATACTTTGGTTCTGCAAATCATAGAGTTCAGGAACTTCCATTCAGTATAAGAACTAAAAGATGCAATTTCAAAAGTGGACAGGGCTACAAACCTTGTTTATTACACTTTCAATGAAGTCCAGGGCTACAAGTTGGCTGGCCCGTTTAGCTAATTCACCAGTGAAGCGGCCAATACCAGCTCCCAGTTCCAGAACTGATTTCCCTTCACATGGTGGGAGCAGAGAGATCACCTGGTGGATTATAGCTGCTTGTAAGTTTTAGTAATTCACTATAGTGTCATAATTAGTAGTAATTTTTGTTTACTTCAAAGTTCAAAGTAAGGAAAAATTATTCTATCTAAACAATATGGAAACTAAAATTTATTAAAGGCAAATGAAACATGCTCTAATTAGCTTAACTAAAAGCAGAAGAGAAAATTCCCTAAGCAGGCAAATTTTTTTTTTTTCATCTAAATTTGGCTCTGGAGATGCCAATATGAGGGTGATCTGGAATAAACTAGACTGCACAAACAATTGCAAATCAGAAATCACTATCGAAAGCACCTGACCCTCCATGCACAAACATATAGTTCATTTTTTTTTTTTACGTAAACCACAGCCGCTACCCCTGAGTGCGCACTGAGTAAACATCGCTCAATGTGCAGTAGTCGGCAAACCACACAGGAGAGGTAAACCGCACTAGGCAAGCCCAGTGCGACGGGCTCGATCGAGGAAGTGTTGACAGGGGAACATATAGTTCATTTTTATGCTATGAGGCTACTTCCTTATTAACTTTACTACAGTTGATTAAATCACACGCATTTCTAATAGTAGCTTTCTGAATTACGTGTCATACACCAATTCTTGATGAGAAAAAAGATCATTATCATGAACAGACACCATATATGTAAAAATTAACTGAAATGGACCCAATTAACTAAGGAGTACAGAAGTAAACCAATCACTTAAAATCAGAATATTTAAGGAAAAAGACCCGAAGTAGAGAAAAAACAAATTGAAATAGGAAATAATGCAAATAATGCTTTGATGTGAAACCATATCACAATAAAAAAAAAACAGCTGGTTCTGATGTAATCCATGTAAAATCCAAAACCAAAGACGCAAAATTAAACTGAAAAGGTAACAGTAACGGGATCGTATCATTATGCAAATGTTGAAAGAAAATAATCAAGAAAGAATTGATGATAAATGAAAGCCCATATTATAAAATGCGAAAGAATTCAACCTACAAACTAAAAACCTCCGATAAAGAAAACCAAAGTCTGTTACTTTATGAGAAATATACCTCAGGCCTATCTTCTTTGTCAAGATCAGAGGCTTTTGAGTCGAGCATCATAGCCTCCACAGAAAGGTCCGCGGAATGCTCGATCCAGTAAGTCTTCTGAATATCACGTTCTTCTTCTGCACGTACAGATCGTCATTAAAACATGCAATGAAAACGGTAAAAAAAAGTGGAACTGAATATATCAGACCTTGAATAGCAGCCATTGTAAAATTAAAAACCCTCAACAGCAATGCGAGGTCTTGAAAACGTCCTCGATCTTCGATTATGGGCTCTTCCTCTTTGTTACATTAGAGCTTATAGAAGTGTGTGGTATTTATAGAAAAAGAAAGGGCAATAATTCAATGAATTATCAGACACCATTTTTGCTTATGGCACTAACAGTAGTTCGTACTTCGTATGAAAGAAGAGAAGTACTACACTGCAGAATAGAGAAGAGAGGTGGGCCGGCCGGATGAATCTGATAGTACCAATGGGCCAATGCCACGTGAAACATAATTAAATTTTCGGTATAAAAGTTAGGGTGCGTTTGATTTAGCGGAATTTTCCATGGAACTTCCATTTTTTGACTGTTTGATTGGCTAAATTTTCCAAGGAAAATGTTTTCCTCCTTTTTCCTAGGTACAACCCTTTGATGCACAAATGATGGAAAACATTTT
>CAIGRQ010006145.1:0-14960 GCA_903798375.1 Fraxinus sp. D2006-0159
TCGGTTCTCGATTCGGGTACCGGTTCGGGTCTTTAACTTATGAAGAACCGCTCGGTTCGGTTCGGTTCGGATATTTTGGACACCCTTACTTGGGTATATTAGTCACACAAAACAACCATCCGAAATTAGAAATAAACACTTTTCTGAATTTTCCGTTTGAATTTCTCCAAGTACGTTGGGGGTACCGGGAACTATTCCACGTTCAGTTTTCATGATAATAGTTGACATTAACAGAAATTTTAACTTCATTTTATAATTTAATAGCTTTCAGTACATCTAATTTACCTTTGAAATGCCATTTAAGTATAATAAAATAAAACTGAAAGGATAAGTTTGCAAAGCATCATTCTGAAAGCTAACTCAGAGCAGCAAATGGAAAGGAATGGATTGAAAAAACTCATCAACAAAGTCACTTATTTCAAGCTACACAGAGTGAAAACACAGCTACCAAACATAAGCAGAAACGACCCACAAATCAATATTCATAGAGCTCACTTAACTTTGACTAGCTTCGGAACACCCAGGTCTCTCCATATCCCATTTGCTCAAGAAGTCTTCTCCATATCTACATTATATCGAAATGGAAGGATGAAAAACAGTGAACAAAATTTTCAAAGAATCGTCTGGTAGAAGAGATGCATGGTTAATCACGTCAAAGGAATATAAATTGCTTCAAGAGAATGAACTTGCAAAGATATTTTTTTGATAAGGAAGAGAATGAACTTGCAAAGATATTGCAATTGCCATCCATAGAGGTTCATGTCTAGGTAATATAAATTCTACCGTGCATATGAATAGTAGATTCCATCCTTTCGAAGAAGAAGTACCACCATACCACCATGATAACTGAGAAGTTAGATGCTTGATTTAACATCTTACGAGTTATAATATCAAGATCATATATAGGTCTGGATTATTACAGAAATGTTACCATACATCTTTGACAAATTCATGGAAGGTAAAACATCCAAGGAAATTCTAATCAATGAAGTCGAGGTGGCTAAAGGACTGATGTGCCTCCTCAGTTGACAAAGCTGGTGATAAACCATATAGAACCTCTGTGGCACACACCTTCAACCTAGTGCACTCAAATCTATCTCAAGAATCGTGTAATCGATGAAGACTTTTGCTCTATAAAAAATCGTAGATTGTAATGTCCCCCAAGGAGATGAATATATTATAGCAACATATATGTATTGTGCCTTGGCTTACATTATGAAAAGGTCCCATTCATGTGTCATGCATACTGAGTTCACCTTTGCGATTGAATGACACAATATAATGATACACTTGTGGAGCATTTCTACTTTTGACTTAAAACATTTATTTATTTATTTTTGCATCTTATAAATTAAATCAATTGTGCTTGAAATGACAACCACAACAAACTAAGGTTATAGGCCTCGTTCGGAATAATTTAGGCGTGGGTTACATAGATCCTTTTTGGCTTTTGCCACTCCCATTCATTGTTAGATCATTTTAAGTGACTAATCCTTGGCAACTACCACATGCATTGTTTGTTCTATTCTACTGTCCCTATCTCTTATAATGAAATTCTCTTTATATATATATAAAACATGTTCGAGGCAACAACCTAAATAGTCATTCCCTTAATTTATCCTCAATCGAAACCACCTCCACTCGTTGGCCTATTCTCATTTCTTATTTGTGCATATTACTAAGATCATGAGTACATCTTAGTATCCTAATTTCCATTACATTTGTCTTATGGGCATTTTTTCACAAATACCATAAACTATAGCACGTCTAACTACTGTTACATAGAACTAGCATTTCAAATTTATAAGATCTTCTTATCAAAGACTTCCTGCATCACTCTTCATTCATCTGATCCGCACTATTTGTATGCATTAGATCTGTCCAATTCGTTCTTCCTTGTAATAATTGAACCTAGATACCAAGAAAAATCATTTTTAGGACAGCACAGCCTTCTAAAATTAGTCTTACTATTACTAAAGTGGTATTACATGTACTGTGTCTCGGTTCTACTCAACCAAAAACCTTTTAAATTTCAAACTACTACAAAGTTATAGCTTACATCCTATCCCTTTTCAGTCTAAATTGTAGTTTAACTAAGACTCATTATAGTATTGCCAAGTAAAACGATATACTGAATAAATACACGCGCTCTCAATTTCTGTCCAAACTCAGTACTCTTTTGAATAATAAGTTTTTGTTGCCTACTTTTAGGTTTTAATTAGTTTTTGAATCCAGTTATGTGGAATTTCAGGAATGCATCTACTTTCATTCAAAGGTTGCTAAAAAGTTCTTTTGAATCTAAAGTCCGATTCATCCCGCTTCCAGTGAAAACCCCATTAATCAATCCATTCAAACACCAGCCACAACATTCCTTTTCGAACTAAATGGCCCACTATCTCAATCAATTATCAGAAAAGCCCATTATAACAAATCCAAACTGTGGTGTTATGTTTTTCCTCACCTCCTTTATTTCGCCTCTCATTTAATGCAATATTACGATTCAATAACACAACCAAAAACAGACATTAATTGATGGTTATATGCATATCTGATCATTATCTCATACCTGTAGTAAACAGACTTCGTAGTACCATGAGGGGCTCCTCCTCAGGCACTGAATGCAGACTCAAGTCATCCTTGTCAACGGCCTTAGCTGAACCCCCATTGCCAATGCCGGCAGCATTACCAAAGCCCCCATCTTTCTCATCCGGATACCTCACCACCACAATTGGGCACACGCAATGCTGCACACAGTAATCACTCACACTCCCAAGCCTCCCTTTCGTGCTCCTCCTCGACGCTCCAAATCCCCTGCTTCCCATGATCACCGCACTCAACCCGAGCCTCTCCACTTCCAAACACAGCCTCTCCTTCATGTCGTGGTCCTTCACTATATGGATCTTGAACGGAATATTCGCCTCCACCAAGGGTTGCGCCATGTCATTCGCCTTAGTGGTAGTGAAATTATCGAAATCATCCTCGAGCTCCTGCCGTGATTTCTCATCTGCCGCGTCGACAGAGACATCGGTTGAACCCCAATCGGCGCCGTAGAGTACGGATGTGGGCCGGACATGGAGGAGGACAACAGCATCGCCCGGACGAAGGTAGTTCTGAACAGCCCAATTCACGGCGAAAGCGCTCTCATCGCTGAGATCCACAGCAATCGCAATCTTACGATGGGCCCCGGCGGTGGGCGTGCCGGAAGGGAAGCGCGGGGAGGCAGGCTGGTGAAGGATCGCCGATGGTGATCGAACGGCTTCCGCCGGAGGTTTATTCGGTGATGCCATACGATAAAATTATATACTGTATGTGCGACTGAATTAGGATCTTTGAGGATTCAAATTGTTCGTGTGGATAAAATAATATTGGATCGATTAATCGATTTTTATCTGTGAATTTTGGGTTCCTCTTTCGCTGTGCTTATCTCCTGCTTACAGTTATACCGAACAGGTGGGCTAAACTCTGTTGGTATGGTGTCATTTGTTTGTACGAGGTAAAAATTATAGTTCGGTTCTGCATAATGACGTGTTTGGTGTCTTTTTTTTTTTTTTTTGGTGCTGATCCGTGTATTATTTCCTAATGCGCCAATAATTGGGTCGCTTATCTTGGGCCTGAATTATTCCGTAAGTCCACAGTCATTTCAGGCCCGATCCACGTAATAGTAAATTAAGGATTTGAAACAAAATTCACGAAACAGCGACCAGGGTTTACAGGAATTATAGGGTTTACACTTTACACACTGCAACAAAGTCACCACCTTCACCCAATCGACGCCCCATTTGTGATTCCATTGTAGAGAGAGTAGACAAGGTACAACATGTTCACTGGCGGAAAAAGCTTCGTGTCATCGCGGCCGGCGTTTTCAAACGACGCCAAGCGGCTACTCGTTTGCACTGGCAACACCTTGTCAATTTTCAGTACCTCAACAGGCCTACAGGTTCTTTTTTTCTCAATATCTCACAAGGCACAGTTTTTTTTTTTTTTGAACGAAATTTAATAGCAGTATGTGACTCTGCAGATAAGTGAACTGGAAGGCCATGGCGCGCCAGTGACGTCGGTGATAGTAGTGCCAGATTCTACTCCAGCTAGCAAAGTCTTGTGCCATTGCTGGACGGCGTCGCTTGACGGAAAAATTAGGTTCTGGGATTTCATGGCGCCAGAATTATTTAGGACTATTGATATTGGGTTCCCTATCCGCTCCATGGTAATTTGACCTGAATTAATTTTAACGATTCTGAATGTATTACCGTGGTTAGCTAGAACCTCACATTAAGTATTCTGCTTCATCAAAGCTATTATTTTTTGGAATTACAATCGAGAATTTTTAGCTTTTTTGGAGCTTGTTCACTAGAATTAGATCTAATTTATCTATATTTTGCATTTTTATTACTATTCCTGGTAATCAATCTGAAATTGTGTGGAAACAGTCTTTTCTTTTCCTTTTTGTTTTCATGATCAGCATTTATTTGTCATGGTCTACTGAATAAGATAAGTATATTATGTTATTTTCAATTTTCTGTGGCGTTTTTCTTTTTAATGGTTTTGTGTCTTAAATGACGTGTCATTGACCCAATCAGGTGATTCCAAGTCTATTAAGCCAGCCAACTGAGAGAAAAGGAAAGTCTCTTGATCTTTTTGCTTACATCTATATTGAAGCTGAGAGACAAAAGGAAGGACAACCTGAGTCTTCAAGTGGACAAATTCGGAAATGTAACTTAACAAAATCTCGTTTAGCTGGTGGAGTAAGCTTGGCAGAGGTACGTTTTAATTTATGTGCATTGCTTTATGTTACTTATGGTATGCATTTTTACAAGTACTACCACTACACATATAACTCTCTTTATTATATAAGAACTCTGTAGCATGGACACTTCAATTAGGGTAGCGTGTCCGTCGGACACGAGTCGATACCGACACTTCTCGGACACTCTACCATAATCATTTTTCTTTTTATATTAGAAATATATATTGTTAATTCAAAATTATTAGCAAGTAACAAATAGGGACTCATGTTTAAACGATTTCAACAAGAAAAATTAATAATAAGTATAAAACTAANATATTAGAAATATTATATATAGTTAATTTAAAGTTATTAGCAGATAACAAATAGGTACTCATGTTTAAAAGATTTCAACAAGAAAAATTATAAATAAGTATAAAACTAAATTTATACTATATAAATGAAATTTTTTTAAGAATTTAATCAACGTATCGATGAGGTGTTGTGTCGTGTCTTTTTTTAAAAATCGAGCGTCGACGTATCCAACACGTATCGTGTCGAACACACGTGTCAGTGTTGTTGCATCATAGTATAAGAATATGTCATTTACCATGTGATTGGAGTCTTAGAGCTTGTTTGGTAGAGATTTTTTGGAGGAAGAATTGATTTTGAATAGTGATATGATGAAAAATGTGTGGTTGAAAAAGAAGAAGAAATTATTGATGTGATGGAAAATATTATTTTATTGAAGAATGTGTGGTTGAANGATGCGCCACTGCATTATCTTTATATAAAAAAAAATAGGATAAAATCACTTGTACATTCTTTTTTGTACATTGTGATTTAGAGCTTGTTTGGTAGAGATTTTTTGGAGGAAGAATTGATTTTGAATAGTGATATGATGAAAAATGTGTGGTTGAAAAAGAAGAAGAAATTATTGATGTGATGGAAAATATTATTTTATTGAAGAATGTGTGGTTGAAAATGAGAATTGATTTACTGTAGAATTGGAGAATCCGTAACAAATAGGCCCTTAGGTAGAATGTATTACATGTGTGTTATGCTGTGAGTATTAAGACAATCTAGAAATACAATAAAATCACGATTTTAGTTCTAATCTGATAAGTTTCTCCAATAGACGCATTCTAATCTAATAAAGTTGTGGCATTATCTGCAACTGCATAATCTGTTCTCATTTTCTGTAATATATTTTATTTCTATCTATATTAGAAAATACTATTAGAATGTCTGATGTAGAATCAAAAGCAAAACTATTATCAAACCAATGAATTAAAGCATAAACATAGAAGAAAGAAGCAAGAAGAAGAAGCAAAGGGGAAGCCGAGAAGAAAGACGTGAAGAGAAGGGAAACGTGGCAACGGCCAAACTCAAATTTTAATCAATTATTCAACTGCCTAAACTGTAATATAAAAATGTTTAAATAGCGTAAACCTAGGTAATTGACGGGTTTGGGCTAACCCACTGATACCAATTGGATGTAGAATCAAAAGCAAAACTATCATCAAACCAATGAATTAAAGTATAAATAGAGAAGAAAGAAGCAAGAAGAAGAAGAAAGGGGGAAGCCAAGAAGAAAGACGTGAAGAGAAGGGAAACGTGGCAACGGTCAAACTCAAATTTTAATCAGTCATTTAACTGTCTAAACTGTAATGTAAAACTGTTTAAATAGCGAAAACCTAGGTAATTGACGGGTTTGGGCTAACCCACTAATACAAGTCCAGTAACAATAAAATTAGAAAATATAAATAAATAAGGTCCAATAACAATAAAAGCAAATCCTGATGAGAATAAAATAAATCCTGAGGATCCAATGATGTCCGCATCAATGTCTCTTATGGTCCTCTTCATATATGGTTATGTAACTGTGAACACGATAACGTTTTGGTGAGCTTCATTTCCAGCCACGTTCTTTTGTACACTCAAGAAGATGTGTCAGTTTGACCACAGATAAAACCAGATTTCAATAGGGTGCCTTCTTCCTGTGATAAATACTCAAAATACGAATAATAATTGTTACATGATTCTACTATGTTACTCTAACGATGGCCTAATGTTTGTCTTTGAAATTGAGCAATTATTCTCGTAGGATTGGAGCTATTTCAGTTGTAGGTGAAAACTAGTATGTAAGTGTATATATATATTGAAGGGGGAAATTCAACAATTAGAATCAATCGAATTTCTAGATCCATGTGAAATATATGCACCGTTGCTCATAAATTGTGCACAAGATTGGAAGAGAAATGAATGCTACTCGATGCAGACCTACTAATATGAGGAGAAGTTATGTAACCTCGGCTAGATGAGGTGATTTGTTTTAAAAAAAATTTGAAGGAGAGCTTAATTAAATAATATTGGAAATCACTGGATATTATGTTTAATATGAAAATTATTTATTATTGTTTGCTATGATGTGCATTATCTAACCTTTTTTTCATCTGTGAACAATTTTTTAACTTCTTCAGGAGCCCATTTTCATGTATTTGAGATCATGCATTCACTGTTTTGCAGACTTATAAACCAGGTTGCATATCTGTTAGTCCTTCTGGGGAATACATTGGAATATGCGAAACGCGCAGGCTTCGAATATGGGAAATTCCAACAAAAGATTCTGATAATGCTATTTATAAGAAAATCAGATTGCATCATACGAAAACGTTTACCACTCTTGCTTTTCATCCTACTGCAAGGGTGGTAGCAGCAGGTGATGTAACAGGAAGGATCTTATTATGGAGAGGTGTTGGTCACAGAACATTCTCTACCGGTGATAAATTTACTAGTGGAGGATTTAGTAAGGACGCAGAGGAAAGGCCTGGAGTGAGGGGCAATGATGATGCTGATTCTTGCACGACATGGCATTGGCATTCTGCAGAAGTGAATGTTCTCTTTTTCTCTTCAGATGGCGCCTATTTATTTTCAGGTATACATATGCAATTTGTTAACACTATTGACCAGGTCGATGCAGTAGTTCAAAATTTGTAGGAGGCGTTTTCATTTGTCTCTATCTTTTTTTATTGCATTCATTTGATCTGTTTATGTTGCATGTTGCATTTTTGTCATAATAAGATCTTTAACTGGATTCAGGTGGGAGAGAGGGTGTTTTTGTGGTATGGCAATTAGACACTGGGAAGAAAAAATTTCTTCCGAGAATTGGATCTCCGCTTCTATATTTCACAAATTCTTCAGATCCTTCACTATCCTCTGTAAGAAATTCATCTAAGTTTTAGCCAAGATTTTTTTTTTTTGGGTACATCATCTTGTATCTGCTCCTGTCGAATGAGTTCTTAATAGTAAATTTCTTCAGATATCCTGTGCAAATAATCGAATTCATCTACTCTCTTACGGAAGTTACCTCTAGAACTATTCCATTTCAGGGATTAAGGTTTGTTGCAATAAGCCACTGTCTTTCTCTTATGAAAATAAAGAAAATAGTGAAAGCTGTATTCGTTACTTCAATAAAATGTTTTATTTGAAATGTTACCTTTGACCTATGATGCACCGACACGGACACATGTGTCCGACACGATACGTGTCGGATACGCCGATACGCAATTTTTAAAAAAATTATAGACACGACACGTCATCGACACGTTGATTAAATTCTTAAAAATTCTTCTTTTATATAGTATAAATTTAGTTTTATACTGATTATTAATTTTTCTTATTGAAATCTTTTAAGCAAGAGTATCTATTTGTTATTTGCTAATAACTTTGAATTAACAATATATAATATTTTTAATATAAAAAAAAAAAAAATTACGGTAGAGTGTCCAAGAAGTGTTGGCATCGACACGTGTGAGACACGGACACGCTACCCTAATTAAAGTGTCCTTGCTACAGAGCCTTTGACAAACTTATCTAAAACCTGTATAGATGATATTCTGGGTACTTTTTTTGGTAATTTTTGTCTCTTCACAATTCTCTCTAAATTTTTTATAGTTATGTCAAAGATCTTGCTATCACATGGTTGTCAATATATGCCATAGGTTTGCATGATTAATATGTTCATAAGTATCGTTAATGGCAATTAGCAGCATTTGGGATCAAATACGAACATCTATATTATGACTTCCAACTGCAATTTATGCTATCTATTTTCTCACGGTTATCTTGTCATTCCCTATTAGGGGGAGGGAGTAGGTAGGATTTGGAATCGGGACAGAGATCTCTGCACATTTATTAGAATGCTCTTGTGCCAGTTCCTCATTCTTGTTGTATGTTTGTGATATGTGACGAACTTATGGGTTATATTGTAACTGTATAATAGATCACTTTGCTTAAGAAATCTTTTCTTCTATAATTTCAGCTTCCGAGTTCAGTTTCTGATATATGTGAAGAATCGGGTAGTCGTGTCGTCTTTGATCACACTGCTGGGTTGGTTGCAATACCAACAGACAATTACAGTGTACAGTTCTACAGCTTGTTTAATGACCGTGAAATTTCCGAGGTGAGCATGTGAAATTGGTTTATTAGTTAACCTATTGATTTTGTCATGCGTATTAGACACTAGTTTTTCTTTTTCACTGTCCTGTGTGCTGATGTTCAGTATCTCCACCGCAGGCATTTTTTTTTTTGGTAGTGTTGGGGTGGGGGTATTGTGAGGGTGATGGGGTCATGAATCATAATTAGTTTCTGAGATAATAAGTGATCACATAATTTTGAACATCTTTAAAGCTTCTAGGTCTGAGGTTTTTCTTTTTTGAAATTTTAAAATTCACAATCCCTTGTAAGTTCATTTTTGCTGCATATTATCTTTTAGAAGGTGATGTCTCTTGATTTACATGTTTTCAGGTCCAAATCTGTGAAAGGAACCATCAGCCAGGTGATGAAGTTATGGTATAAATACTCTTTTTAAATCATAAATGCACTTACGGTTTTGTATGGCATAATAGTCTTCATTTTTACATATTTTTTTGTCTAGCCTTCTTTGTTGCTTTTTGGCTCAGTGTTTTCATGTTGACTTGAGAGGCTCTAGATTTTCACATCAGTCTTGATCACTTTAAATCCTCAAGTCTCAACAATTTTTTATAAAAAGGGTCCCAGAAAATTTTATGAAGAACATTTTGCATTTTACTTTCCAGCATGCTCATTTCTCCAACTAATATTCGGTGCAATTGGAATCGAATGACAGTGATTAGACTTTCATAATATGGCTTTGCAGGTAAAAGTGAATTTGGTAGCCCTCTCCCGAGATGGTTCTACCATGGGCACGGTTGAAACTAGACTTCCTGAAGAAAAGATAGGTGGCCTTGTAAGTCTAAAGTTCTGGGCTTGTGGCTCTCAAAACAAAGACATCAGCTTATCTACTGTCATATATGAACCACACAGGTTTATCGTTATCTTCTAACACTTTTATATTGCTGCAGCAGTAATTTCATATGAAAAAATGCCTCTTCCCTTCCATGTAAAATACTCTATTCTAGATATCCTAATATTTTTTTCCGTCTATAAAGGGAGGCTAGTGTCTCTTCTATTGCATTCCATCCAACTTGTCATATGGCTATCACTTCCTCATATGGTGGCGACTTCAAGGTGGGTGGACTACTTTGAGTGATTTGTTCTGTAAACTTTCCCTTAATAATGATTTCAGATTGGCAGATTTGGGTTCGTATGCATGACACCCACCTGAAGGACCAGATGCGTCAGAGTAGTGGCTGGAGGTGCCATGCTGTTGGTTCATACAAGTATTCTCTCTCTCCAAACTATTATGTCTTTCCTTCAACAGATAATTCAGAAACCTTGTTTAGACTATTGTAATATAAGATCAAGGTTATAAATTCCTCCAGGTTCTGTTATGTGCTCTCACAATTATGAACTTTATATCTAAGTTACGTGTCGGATGCCGGCACTCCTCGGACACTTTGCCATGGTCTTTTTTTTTTTTTTTCTTTATCAAAATATATAATATTTTTAACTCAAAAAGTTATTATTAAATAACAAATATATATTCATATTTAAAAGATTTCAACGAGAAAAATTAATAACGAGTATAAAACTAAATTTATACTATATAAATGTAGAATTTTAAAGAATGTAATCAATGTGTCGATGATTTGTCGTGTCAGTACTTTTTTTGAAATGCCGACATGTGTCGTGTTGGTACTTCATAGGTTTTATCTGATACAAGCCTTTATTATGACAAAAAATGCACATTTAAGTAGGTTGGTATATATGTTAAAGGTAGATTTTCTTATACATATACCTAATAACCAAGATTTTGTTTTTTGTAGGAAAAGGCCTATGACAGCTGCTGCATTTTCTGCTGATGGGTCTGTTTTGGCTGTGGCTGCAGAAAATGTTGTTACATTGTGGGATCCAGATCATAATATTCTGGTGGCAGTAATTGGAGATACTCTCGAGGTAATATTACAAAGCTGGCCTATTGCTGTTTTTTTAAAATTTTTTGGGGAAAGAAACGTGTTGTCGCCTGGAAAATTTTATTTCCCTTTGAGATATCTACTATGAGATGTATAGCAAACTGTTCGTCTCCATAATACATGTTGACTTATTTTGCACTCTTAAAATATTTCAAGTCCAAAATGATTTGTGATCATTTGAAAAATTACTTTTTGCTGTAACAGCCAATTTCGACGCTCTCATTTGTTGGGAAGTCGACATTTCTTGTGTCAGCATCAAGAGGTTCAAACCCACAATTGACTGTATGGAGTATGTCAAAGCTTTCTATATCTTGGTCCTACAAGCTTCACGTAGAAGGTCTGTATCCTTATTTCTTTCTAGCATTTTTTTTCCCTGTTAGAAGAAGTGAGAATCAATTGTAAAATTGGAGAAAAGAAATTCTTCTCTCTTTTGAGATTTTGTCTGTTTTTGTGTTAAGATAAATCATTTCAATATAACTATTAGCTGAGACAATCATGAAAATAGGAAGCACCCACTCACATAAAGTTCGTCGAATTTATTTACAATTTCTTTCCGTGCCACTGGAATCGGGTTTGATTGGACCCTTGTTTAAGGCCAAAGATAATTTGATGGCTATATATACAACTGTATGGTGCTAAGAGATTTTAACTAATTTTTCCAAAACAAGATATTGCGGACCAGTTGAAATGCTTTCTTCATCAGTAAATCTTTTTCTTGGTCAATATTATGTTATCTGTGCAGATATAACATGTTCCTTGGATGGTTCCACCTTTGCTGTTCTTGTCCTTCTTCCTAAGACATCTGAATGTGTGGAGTCCACTGAAACCACATTACAGGGCGTAGACGGGGCTATCTTACTGTTCCATGTAGAAAATCCTGTTCCCTTGGCTACCTGGTTTGCAAGCAAGGTAAATTTATTTTTATAATCTAATGAGATTAAATACTAGGTAGAGATAACCTGAATAAGCTTCTGCTGCTTAGAGGGTGTAAACTCTCGTATTATTTCTCAGTTGGTTTTGTAATAAGGAACAAGCCCAGTACAAGACGAACTTGCAATGAGTTCCAGCCATTAAAGTAGAGGACAACTTTGTAGTAATTATTTAGACGTCTCTTATATACTCATATTGCACCTTGTGTTAATGATTTTGACCTCTCTTATATACTCGTATTGCAGGCTCAGGGTGGAAGACTTGGTTTTCTTCAAACAAGTTCTGAATTGGAAGATGAAGTTGCAGATGTAAAACCAGCCCATGGTTTGTTGGCTTACATGAATAGAAATTTTGAGTATGTTCTCTTCAATTCCTATGGTGAGCAAGGCCATAACCAGATCATTACTCGCCAGCAAAACCCAAGCAATCTTGAGGAAAAAGGTAATATACTGTTTTTTCGAATGTACTGTTAGGGTAATCTGCTTACAAATGAGATTTTATACACTCAGTTTAGAATGTTTCACCGCTTTTGATTCTTGAAGTTAATATTCTACTTGATGCACAGTAGCGCTGCTCTCGTACATTATGATATTGAAGTTATTTTGCGTAAAACCTGTTCAGCATCCTTGTGATGTGTGGTTGGGTATTTTATCGTTTGGGCAGACATTACTGAGTATACTCATTTTAATCTCGTGTAAATATTTTCCCTGGCAGAAAAAATTGGTTATGCATCCATCTATGGTGAACTAGCAGAATTCAGCGAGGAAAAAAATCAAACTCGAATCCCGTATATACCATATGAGAAAAATTGGGAAACAATATTTAGTGGACCATCTCATAAACTTGCTCCACTTACCAAGTTGTGTTTGGACTTTTTGGATTCATCACTAGAAAGGAGAGCTGTCACTGTGGAATGAACAGTGTGGAGTGCTGCTTCTCTTAAGCAGCAAATCGATGATCACTTTTCTCCAATTATCACATGGTTTGAAACAAAAGGGATTGCTACATTGACCGTGGACATCCTGACATAGTTATTACTCAGGTATTCTCCTTTATGTACTGGAGCAGTTTATATTGCAATTATCGATGGAAGTACCTACAGATAACCAGATATTCAAGTAAGAAACGGAGGGATGACCCGTAATAAGTCAACCTTTTGCCCCTTGGAGATTTGAGGATGATGATGTATGTTGTTAGTTTACTTGTACGTATAGCAATAGTTACTCTGCAGACTGGTTTTATGATTGTTAGGAGCATAGAAATTTTGGCTGAATCGAAGCGATTTTTTAGCTCAGTAGGTAGTATTTTTTGGTGAGCTCAACTTCTAAATCAAGTCGAAACTAATTTGATCTTATTTACTGGATGACTGCAAAATAGAAAATTAATTTTCATCTTGTCTGGTATACCCAATGGTTAAGTTCACAACATGACATAAAAAGTTTGTTTCTACTCGAGATACACAAAATTCTTACCTATGTTTGTCAGTTGTCTCTACTTGATAGAGAGTCGAATAGTTTAAGATATCGGTCGTTAGCACAAGTGAATATTTGTCTATTACATGGTTTTTTTTTTATGAAAGAAAAATGGGTGGAGATAGAAGTCCTGGTGCTTTTAATATTCGAATCATCTCAAGTTTGCTTCGTCATAATTTCATTGTTTTCAGTAGTTTTGTGGTTTAACAGTCAAAACGATTGTTGCAATTTGCTTTTTCTTAATTAAAGTTAGATATAAGTAATTTTAAATATAAATATGCAATGTTCATTGAATCGACAGTAAACTCAAATTTACTTGTTCTACACATTGTGAACTTGCAGTTTTCAGTCAACAGGACCCATTGAACATGACAAATTGTTTTTAGTTGATGTTAGTAGAATGGGTTATTAGATCAAAACGTCTTGTACGGAGTTCATTGTGCAAAACGTTTCAGTGTTGAATTTTTTTACGTTTCACTCTTATTTCAACATTACATTGTGGAAATCATCAACTAAAAACATTTTGTTTACATTTCACTCTCGTTAAAAAGTTGTGAAATGACAAATATGTATATTTAAATAAAACAAAAGGAGGAGAAACGAAAAATAATGAACTAATTACAAACATACTTCTTTTTTTTTTTTTTTTTAAAATACGAACAATTCTCAAATAAATTATTAAAAAAAAATAATTTCTCTCTTATTCCTCCTCAACCACAATCACGTTTTTGCAATTTTTACTTGGTTGAATAACGAACTGGGATAATTTGAATTTTCATTGAGTTTTTCAAGCAATTCCTGATGAATTTTTTGAGAATTACCAGCTCTCTAACATTATATTGGAATATAGCAGTGGTGTTCTCCTGTTCACGATGGGAAGTCTTATTATGCCCATTCAGAGAGAACTCAACGTTGAGTTCTCACATTTGGAGAGAATTCAATATTGGGTTCTCTTGTCGCATCAACAGGTGGGCAGTCTTATTCTACCCACCGTGGACATTAGAACAATTCCATGGAATACAGAAGTGAATGTGGGAGTGCAGATGTAGTTCAACCCCTTTGTGACCTCAGCAAGTTGAACTGATAAATTTTGGAATTCAACAAAATAATTACCGTTTTTGAATGGATATTCATTTTCATCAGGGATTCTCGAGGGAAATGGATTACTGGGACCCTTAAATCAGGGGCCATTTAGCTACTCATCTCCTTCGGATAAAAGGGAATTCAAAAAATGAAGAAATTGTAAGAGGAAAATCTACATGGAAAAAGAAATTCATTTCCGAACCATCCATAGAAACTTCACACACAAAAAAATAAAAAAAAGGGATAATTGCAGCAAAGGTCCCAAACCTTTCAATTTTTTGCGCATTTTACCCTAACCTTTGTTTTGTACCAGCGGAGGTCCCAAACCTTTCAAAAACATGCGCCGGAGGTCCAAAT
>CAIGRQ010006178.1:0-11910 GCA_903798375.1 Fraxinus sp. D2006-0159
AGTAGCCATCGGAATTAATTTGGGATAAAAACTCAGCCGGAGAACTGTTTTGCCTCAGAAAATTGCTTAACCCATGGGACGGCCCACCACTTAGGGTTTCCAATAAGCTGAGATCGGTGTCGAAACGGCTAGTGGCGGTGGCATTGCTAGTGGAGGAGTGAGGTGGAACTGGTGGTGGTTTGGAGGATGACAATAAAGGTGGGTCTAAAACAACCTCAGAAGGTTCTTCGTCAGATTCGAGTAAAGCCTCTAACCAGGTCGCCGGAGCTGAGCGGAACCGGGCGAGTCCACCGCCACCGCTTCGACTCAGTTCACTGCTCCCACCACCACTTGCCGGTTGCATCTGGTGAATTAATTTCCTTTTTTTTTCTTATTTTAATAAAATTTCTTTCGAATTTTCAATTTTATTTTTTTTCAGGAGATTTCTTGTTGCAGTCCAAGAATCTACTGAGAGGACTAGAGAGTTCTTCTTACCTTTTCTCTCTTGGAGAAATTTCATTCGAGGTTATCTAATTTATATGTTCATTTCAATTTGGTCATTTAACTTTGACTTACTTCAATTTTATCATCTTATTAATATTTTTGTTCAATTGACCATTCAGTCTTTAACGGTTATGAAAATTGATAGAATTTGTAACCTTGAATTGATCCTTAGACCCTCTGTAAATTGCCCGGTGCATCTTGAATTTGTTTCAATTCCATCATTCACCTGAGATTTTGTTTTTAACTAAATCATTTGGCCTATAAATGTAATCATTACAAAAAATGACAGAATCAATAACCTTATTTACATAATTTATGACATAACTTATATTTTCACGTTACAATATTCTTGGAGAGGTAAAGAATACCAATTCTATGGGTTTTTTTTTCTTAAATAATAACATTGCACATTAATAAATGATAAATACATAAATATTTTACCCGTTTGTTAACTAAGTCATAAATTTTAATTCATCCAGTCATGAATTATGTTGGTCATGTAACAAATCCAGCCATATTTAATCACCTCACATAAACAATCAAATGAAGAAAAATGGTAAATAAAACAAATATTCAAGCTAGCAAAAGCATAAGGTAAGGTTTATAAACAAGATAGTTAATTGAAATAAAATGTAAGTTAGATGATTAAAGTACATAAATATAAGTACTTTGAAGTGACCATTTTGAAACAAACTTGTAAGTTGAGTGACCTATAGTGAAAGCATGATATGTCTTGCTTCTAGTACTTTACCAGAAAGGGATTGGACTGAATAATTATATATTAAAACAATTAATCTATGTGCACAAAACAGGTTGACAAAATATTAAAGTGTACAATGTTAAATTTCATGTGTCAAATTGTACAAATCATTTTATTCAAATTCTGGGATTTGTTTATTGAGATATCCTCAACTTCATATTAGGTACAAATTTATAGCAAAATAATATTGAGCGCTCCAATTTCTAAATCCAACACACGATCTGAGTAAGTCACTACTCATATAATCGAGTTTAATAAGGTCTTCTACTTGGTGGCCGTCTGAATTTGGACAAATTCATCTTTATAGCTTTGGAACGATTTAGTCATCTCGAGTCTAACTAATGGTTGGTCTAACTCAACATTTGCTTCTTTCTTTTTTGAGAATATATTTAACATGACATTAAATGTTTTATACGTCTCTTTGTATCTATATGTAAAATCTTCCTCAACCAACCTGACTCGAATTTAGTCTTTTCTTTCAAACAGAATAACGCAATCTATCTCGTTTTATACCTATATATTTATCCGCTCATAATTTCTCTCTTGATCTCATCGTTTCACCTAACCAATTGTGTGCAAACTTCTTTCCATGAGTTTGCCCCTAAAGGCAAGAAAAAGAAAAAAATGGACATGCCCATCAATGGTGCATGAAAGGTGAGCCACAAATTAAGTTGGGACTACTTTTTTTAGAATAAATCTGCTTGGCCAGGGGCACATGTGCCCTGGCATCATAAGCCGCCACATGGTGCCTCTTTATTGGTGAGGGGTCTGTAGGGACATGGCGTCCCCAGCAAATCTCATTTTCTTAGCCCACTTTCATTGTGTGCGTGCTTTGGGACCATGTTTATCTTAGTTTTGTGAATGAAATTTTTGGTGCGTGTAAATTATTTCAAGCATTGAAATTATTTTTCAATGATTCATTGTTTTGGTCCCAAGAAACTATTTTTTGCAAAAATTATAACCTCGGGGCTCATATTATATGCACTTGAATTTTTAAAATACGTATGAAAAGATAATCATCTCTCTCTCTCTCTCTCTCTCTCTCTCTCTCTCTCTCATTTATTTTTCAATAATGTTATTCGACGGCATTAGTGTCAAACACTAATTTAAGTGAGAATTATATATTAAATGATATAATCACTTAAATGTAATGTTATATGATTAATTTATTTGAATCTATCAAATTTATTTGAATTGTATGCTCATTCTTGACGTGTTTGGCTACACAACCTGTATCTATTGGAACCTAAAAATTAGTCCAAACTTGAGGATCTTGAGGTTTACGTAAATTAAAAGGTGTGTATGTGATGGAATACAATATGTTAAATTTTAGTGATCACTCGAAAGCATTTTAATATTCAATAACTAATAAAACATAGAGAGCGATGAAGATTGATGAATTGTGTAGTTGAAAAATTATGGATCTCATAAAATATGTGGCTAAATTAATTATTGACTTTAACTTGAATTTTTTTTTATCAATTTTTAATCTACAATAAACAAGAGAAACATTGTATTTTTTTTCTTCTTCATTTTTTTTTAAATTACAAAACTTCTTTTGATAAATAATAGACATCAAATAGGGGCATAGTACACATACCGAAATTAAAAAGAAAATAAAATAAACAAAAGACTATCAAATTTCATCCCAAGGAACTGTATTTTCAAAACATTCAAAACCAGCCCCATTTTTCTGTACTACATTTTCATTTTCACCCTCGTCTCCACAGTCGTATACAGATAGATCCCACCACAAACAGAACTGATCTTCCAAATACCTCTGCAACATCCCCACTTCAGTCCCTCCGACTTCACAGCACACTATCTTCGTCTTCCGACGACGTAATCGGATACATTTTTTCAAACAGAAAATGAAAGGACACACGGCGCAGAGCAGAGGGAGGAAAAAAAAAATGGCTGCAGAGAATTAAAAATAATATCTTCAGCGACGGTTAATTGAAGATGTGAATTAATGGTAAAGATAAATTGGAAGAATTTTTATATTTGATCATCATCACGTTATATGTTGGTAAGCAAATCAATTAAATTGTGATGTTTGATTTTAATAAAAGTTTATGAAACGTATGATTAAAAAAATGATTTTCATTAAATATATAATAAAAGTGAATTGGAAAAAATAAAATTAAAAAAAAAAAAGGAAGGTCAAATCGGAACTAATGACGTTTTCGATATAACTCAAAATCCAATATAGTCGTTATTGAGTCTCACTCGTCTAATAAATGTCAATAATAATGGCTAGTTTTTCAATTTTATTCCGATTTTATTCTTTACCGAACACGTTTTAAATAAACTTACGTAGTTTTTCTAAGAATAATAGATATGATGATTAGAGCAACTTTATAAAAGATTTTAGTTTAAGACTTATCAATTTTTATAAATTACAAAAATTGCGATCGTATTATTAATCTAAAAAAGTGTCTAATCGAAAAATCGATGGATCATCTTAAAATCTGCTTTGATAGAGGGCTAGTTTACTAGAGAAGTGATCAAAATCCCCAAGAATCAATAAAAACTCAAGGTTTATTGGTGCAAAACCTCTCGACCTTTGATCCTATTGTGCAATATTCTCTATCCTTTTAGATTGGCGGAATCCCCCTATATGACCTTTAAGTGCACAAGACACCCCTGTCGTCCATCCTTGTTACTGTTTCCATTAAATCCACTTAAAGATGACTAAAATGAATATTTTTAAAAAGGTAATACAGTCTTTTCATTCTCCTTCACCATTTGGGATGACTACATAATGGTCCCTGAGTATATAATGTGAAATTAAAAAAAAAAAAAAAAAAATATTTATGATTTCCAGTATAAAAGGAAACTTCTCTAGTAAGATGCATATTCTTATTTAGCAGGAGGCATCATTAGGGTTACTAGTTGAGTTGGGTTAAGGTGGGGGTGGTTATGGGGGATGGGGAAGAAAATAGTGGAGTATGAAAAAATTGTATTGTCTTTTAATTTTATTTTTTTTTTCATTTTGACCTTGTTTAAGTAGATTTAACGGCAAAAGTAATGGGATGGACGGCAGGGGGGTTTTTGCGCATTTAAAAGGTCGTATAGGAGAATTTTCTGTCAATCTGAAATGATAAGTGAGTAGTGCGAAATATGGTCAAAGATCGGGAAGATTTTGCACCGATAAGCCAAAAATCCAATTTACATCTTCTTAATCGAGTCTACTAGTTTATATGCATTAAGGCATGTTAGATTAATATGGATTTAAGTGATCGATCTTTAACAATTATATATATAACATGGTACATAGGCAAACAAAAGACTCAAGTTCAAGGTTGAATACATTCATTTATAAAAATCGTGCAAATATTTTTAATATTTTCTTGCAGTTAAAAAGAAAATTTAGACCATAAAGGTCGGCCCATCCGAAGAATACGAGATATCAGAATATAGATCCAATTTATGTGTGTTGTTGATCCAGTTGGCTAGCATGTAAATCGTGTTTAGAACAAAATCTAAATGAATAAATATAAAAATAAGGATTGATTGCGGTCATAATCCCAAATCTTTCAAATCTTTGTTGGTTTTACCCTAATCTTTCATATATTGCATCCATGATCCCAAATCTTTCAATTGCGTGTGGCTAACGGATAAATGGATGGAATCCATCCATATGTTCGTTAGTTGGTCAAGAAAATTGATTTTGATCACATTTTAATCAATTTTAAAATGACAAAATGGTAATTTTATACATTTTTACATAAAACTTAAAAAAGTGTGCAAATATATACCCTTTCAAAATTGATTAAAATGAAGTCAATATCGATTTTCTTCGTCAACTAAGGGACATTTGGATGGATTCCATTTATTTACTTTTCAGTCGCATGCAATTGAAAAGTTTTGAACCACGGGTGCAACAAATGATATGTTATGGTAAAACTTGCAAAGATTTGAAAGATTTGTGACCGTGGTTGTAATTATTCCTACAAATAAACATCAATTTTTATACAAGATGTTTATCAAGTTTGGTAGGGGGGCGTGATCGGGGCAATTGTAGAGTGGTTTTGGGATTGAAACAGCAACAGAAGCCTTCACAAGAGTTTAGAGTTCGTTTATTTGTTTGAAAAATACGTGTGGTGTTGGGGTGACTGATGGAGAGAGTTGAGTGAGAATGCGATGGTTTCCTTTAGTCCTTTGCTGTGGGGTTTCACTATTTCAGTTCAAACTGGCAACATTGTCCAATTCTTAATTATTTTTCTACCTAAATTCTTCTAGAGTCCCCAAGCTTTCCGTAATTCCATTTATCCCCTCCATGTTCCAAACCTTCCATTTGAGCTACTCGATATTGTCACCCTTTTAAATATGTGCACGCGGTATTCTAACCCAATAGAAACCGTTTATTTAGACGACAAAAGAACACGTGTTGGACACGTGATAAATGACTAATTGGTATAATTGTCTAAAATAATTTTTCTTCTCTTCGAAGTCATCCAAAACATATATAATCCAAAACGAAAATTCTACATTCCTATATAGTAGAAGACATTATCCACTTATTAATATTATTCAAAGTGCTGAAAAATTATATTTCAACAGATATACCAATTAGTCACCCATTGCGTGTTCTTTTGCCCTCTAAAGAAATTATTTTTGTTGAGTAGAATATGGTGCACACAATTTTAAAAGTTTGAGGATGTGATGTGGCACAAAGCTTTAAAGACCAAGGACATGTAGAGGAATATACTCTATTTTTGCTGCTCCTCATTTTGTTAAGATTAAGGAAAATTACTCAAAGTGAAAATAATAGACTTCTACTAAAAATAATTTTGTTTAGAAAACTTCTTTCAGAAACTAATTAACTAATATCATTAGAATAAGTTTTTCATTTCATTACTGAAATAAAATCTACTAGGCTTTCATCCAATTCGAAGTCCTCAATCTTTAACTATTGTGGTAGACTTTTTTTTTTTTAATAGACAGTTTTCATCAAATTTGAATAATCGGTAAATAAATGGGTAATTAGTACATAACTTCTCTACATTTCACTGTTATTGTGAAAAACGTCCATATCTTCCATTTTTGGCATTTAAACCCTTCATTACACATTTGATTGCGCACAATGTCTTTTTCATCCATTTTATCTATTAAATGAAAGGTATTTTCGTCATTGTTTCTCTTTCTTCCCCATTTAAACCTATTTACTCCTCTATTTCTTCCTCTGAAATATTAAATTCGACCAAATTCAAATCGGCATGTTCAACGTATGCTCGAGCCCTTCTGTGAATTGCCTACGTTTGTACTATCGAGTACCAATACTTTCACACAGGTTCCTCATTAAACAAATGAAATCCATAATTCGACAAGGCAATTAAAAGAAATCGATTATCCAGCTAAGCAAATCTTTATACACGGCTTCTTGTCTGCTTATAATATTTTGATTTCAATTTGCAAGCTGCATTGTTCAGGTTGCTAGTGATCTTCGATGCTTTGAAGTGTTTCTTTTCCTCCACATTGAAAGAGGTGTCATATTCAATATAGTTAGGAGCTTAGTTCAAAATCCCCCATGTGAGGCACGACTTAAAGATACATAGCAAATACTACTTTGTTATCAAATCAAATGGAGTTTGTTACACCTCGCCTCTGAGGCTCAGAGTAAAGGTGCCACGTGGTAAGCCACGCTGGCAAAAGGTCGTAGGAAGATTCACAAGGTTGAAGGATAAAGAAATCAAACAAAGACCCAAGTCCTATCATCAAAAGGCCAAAGTCCATGTTGAGCCACTACCTTAAGGACGAAACACTACCACTTCGGCTGAGACTCTCTGAGGCTCTCAAAGTCATCCAAAGTTCATAGAGTTGATGCTATCTTTTGCAACAGATTCGAAGATCTTTTAGAAGTGATTGACAAGACCACTAATAAAGGAATGTCAGAACGCCGCCCTATTCCTAGGACGACAGGACGTCGTCACGATGCATTAAATGATTGGAGTGGACCTTGAAAGTTTGTCAGTGTGTCAGCCTACTGTATAAAACGACTGACCCCTTATCAATGTATTAATTGTATGAATATACAGTGATGTAAAGCCCTAATTCAGGAGATGAAACCACATGATTCTGATCGATCACCACATCGGCCAATGCAGTATAAATGAGTTCTCTTTGTAAGTAATGATGGGTTGGATTTTTGGCAATCATATATTCGAAATGTACATTTGAACTCTCAAGAAATTCATATGAATTCTTGTTTGAATATTTATTCATCTTCTTTACAAGTTTATTGAACATAAGTTTCGATATACAATATAGTGACTGCAATGTAAATCTTTATCGATACTTCCACATATTTTCGTTTGTTATAACATAGGTTATCCCGGTCTGCCACCCGGGTGATCGTTGTTAGCACGATCACTCTTGTTTCACACCGTCAGAGTTTGAACATTTTTGTCTCTCGCTGTAAAGTACCTCCTGCGTCCATTCCTTCCTATCCATCGCCGTAATTTCGATATGAACGTGTAGGAATCATACTTGACTTGGTAAGAGTGGGCTGCCATCTATTAAGTTTATTTTTTTGGGGTCAACAGATTGGCGTCATCTGTGGAAAATCATACATTCAACCACAAAACACCTGTGGAGAAAAGCTAGCTACGAATAGTTTGGCAAGAAAAGTTCTAACCCTTGAAAAAGGAGCCTCCTTGAAGAAATGATCGTGAGATAATTCCGATCCTTGAAAAGGGGGAGTTCTTGAAGAAAAACCCGTTAAAAAATCCCAGAAATCGAATACTTATTTAGTCCTGAAGAAAGGAGAATTTTGTTAAGAATGGTGTCTGTGAATAATGAGTTCAAATGATGAAAGTGTACCTCGAAGGACAAGGAGAACCCTCGCGAGCTGCCCTAATCGCTCGCCCACGACCTTCACTGCATAGACGAAGCAGGTCCAAAGGTAAAGGTAAGGTCACAATTAGGCTCACTAGAGAAATGGTCACAATGGCTGCCAACATGAAAAATATAACACAACAAAATATGGTCATGCATGAGATATTGAAGAACGTGCAAGGACGAGGGAAAACCCTATTCCTCCATATGTCATCGCCGAAAATACATTCCATGGCCCATAAGGATATTACCATGAAGAAGAAGAAGAAGTGTAATGCCAAATGGTTGGATACCATCACACCAGGATGGAAGCTCCCTCGGAGAGGGAGGTTGAGGTTAATATGTCAACCAACTATGCCTCGAAATTACCCTATGAGTCCCCGTTTTACTTTCCTCTAAATTATGAGCCAGGAGATCAACCTTAGAGGTCAGCGAGTATCTTTAATAGGATAAGCCCGGGGTTGCCTAGAAATAGGTCGACTCACTCACCCCCTATGCCTAGGAATAGGTAGGCTCCTCCTCCTCCTGTGCCTAGAAATATACGATAGGAACCTCCTCACTATGAAGAACAAGAACTAGCACACCGTGAGGAACGTCGAATTCCTCTCCTAAGAAATAGACGAGAAAAAAGAGACGAGCAATGAGTGAGGCAGGACCCTCCCAACCACCTCTCCAAAATCATCAGGAGAGGGATGAAGATTATGATGAACCATAAAGATCCTACGACCTCGATGATGACGACCACCACTCACCATTCTCATAAGCTATAAGGAATGCCTCGATGCTAAACCACTTCACACTCCCAAAAAAATCCTAAGTATGATGGGAAGGGTGACCCCGCGAAACACCTCAACAACTTCAAAACACACATGAACTTGAAAGGGGCCACCCCATCTATAAAGTGTAGAGCCTTCCACTTGACTCTAAGTGGAGAAGCTAAAATTTGGTATACACGGTTGTCGAAGGCAACACTCACGGTTGGTCGGATTTCAAAAAGTCTTTCTTAAAGCACTTTGCTACAAGCAAAGAAGGTGAAAGACCTATTCAACGCTTAAAAGACATGTGACAACAATAGGGCGAGATGCTAAAAAGTTTCTTTTCCTGTTTGACTGACGAAATGACCTACTATCTGCAAGTCTCCTTCAATTCTCTCACAAAAATATGAATTCTCCTTCTTTGATGATAATAATTGATGAGTATTGGAGTATAATATGTATGTAAGAAGTCTCCAATATGTGTTATGTTGTTATGTATTTGTAGGAGTCGAATTGTTTGAAAATCACGTTCAAATTGACTTCCAAAAGAGCTCCAATCGAATAAGGAAAGTTGCATTCGCGCGCGGAGTTTTCTCTCTTTATAACAGTCAGTATTGTAGCCATAAATTTCTCTCTCGATATCCAATTGAGATGATTCAAAGTGAGTTGAAAAGATAGCTCAAAGGGCTATAACTCTTCTTGAATATAAGTTTTCTAATTCAGACGTTTACTATGCTAAAAATGGGTTTCAACATTCGGCTAAGAATCTGAAATATAACTTGTGCGATTAAAAATTGATTTTGATCATATTCCATTCATTTTTGAGTGCTAATTCCATCCAAATGTCTCCTAAAAATCTTTCAAATATCATCTTATGTCCGAATCAACTATTGAATATTTCCAATTTAGTTCTCAAACTTTGAATTTTGCACTTTTTCACCAATTTTCGCTTCTTTCTTTCAATTCTTCATTCAACCATTGAGTTTTACTTATATAATATAACATACAACAATTTAGGGTATATTTTGTCAAAATACTACCAAATATCAATATTTTAGTACCTCGAATAAGTGTATAAAATACACTTATAAAATACCCCAAAACTTAAACATTTGTTTGTCCTAAAATAAAATTATAACCTAAATAACAACAAACACACAAGTATGCAAAAATATTTGGTTAGNTTATAGTACTAAATCTACAAATTGTTTCAAGGTCATAATTCCAAACTAATATCCACTCTTCCAATGCAAAACTGAAGTGTGTGTAAAAAATTAAGTAGACAATCACGAATTTACATGTCGCTTCAATTCTCAACCCTCTGTGGTCAAATATATCATTTCACCTCTCGTATGATTCATACACCCCCTAAACTTGTTTTTTTTTCGCTCTTTTTCCAGTATGTAATCTAGGGTTGAGTTTTTCATTACTATCATCACTCTCTCTAGTTCAGGTGGACTCTACTAATTGTAAGTCAACACAACAATAAACAAGTATTCTCCAAATCGTTGATTGCTTTGACCTCCAAGACTCAATTTAGATTAATTATCCTTCATCAAAAGTCAAATTCCCTCAAACAAGTGCTTTGAGTTTAACCAAGGCATTTAGTGCTCTCTTTTTTTCATGCACTTGCTTTTTCTATTTTCAAAAGTATTATATTTTTGCTTTCTCTCTTTAGCTTTCTAAATGACCTATGTAACAGGCTTTAGACCGATAATTCTCAAATCAGATGACTTTAGGGCACCAAGTTTTAATCATCCTTACAAACTTAATAACTCAAGTAAAAAAAGTTTCAAAAAGAATTTTCACACTTTAAAAAAATTAATCATTGATCAGCGCAATGCCCCTTATCAAACACATATTCAAGCAAACCAACCTCCAACCTATGATTTTCGCTAAATTTTATACCGTTAATCTAAGATAATCCACACAAAAATTTTTACACATGAAATCCCTGTCCACATATGTATCTTCCTACAACAGCAAAATCACTTCCAAACTATGCTAAATTTTGTCTAAGGATACGTGATTTATTATGATTTGGGTAAAGTAGCTATGTCCAACTATATCAACCTATCAATTATGTAAATAAACTTATAGCATCACAATGTCCAACTTAATTCTAGTGCACATATAATATCAAGTTTTGCAAGGTTAAAGTCTCATTCAGTCTAGCATGCATCATATCCACAGTTCATAAATCAACACCAAATCTCAAATTTAATTATCATTGTCGATCGGACTATTTAACCCACACAAGCACACAGCCTAAAAAAAGACAAAAAATAATATATATATATATATATATATATATATCTTGTATCTTTTTTGGTGCTGAAGATTTTCAAATTTTTTTATTTTTTTGTATTTTTCTATTGTATACTAAAGCAATAACGAAAAACAAGTACACAAACACTAAAAAACACACGAAAAATAAAAATTCAAAATTTTTTGCTTCACCCCCAAACTTAAAACCAATATTGTCCTCAATATTATAAAGATAAGAATATAAGGGGAAGGAAAAGAAAGGGAAGAATGTACTCCCAAATTTTTTCCGTTGAAAATATGAGGTACTATGTGTGACGGCTAGACAATCTTTTTCATCTTGCTTTTTCTTGGTCTATGTTGGTTTGAATATTTCTCGACATCATGTTCCTGAATAGCGATCAAATCAAACATTAAAGATCAAATAACCTTGAGCATGTGTTACTTAGCCCAAACAATCGAAATAACCAACAATAAATTCAATGGCCTAAGGGGAAACTTGATAGGATGGTGATACTCTATAAATTGAAACTTGCCTAAGTCCAATGCTATTAATAATCAAAATAAATTTATATGCAATGCGGTATAAAGAGCAAAATAAATAAAAATGTTAGAAATTGGGTTACCTCCCAACAAGCATTTTTTTTTTTTTTATAGTTTTTAGCTCGACTTTGATAATTGAATCACGGGCACCTAAAGAAGGGTTTGAATGTCTTGCCTATTTTCCTTCGTTTGGCTTTGATCCACTTTTCATTTAGTCTCCAAACTTCTACCTTGCTTTATTCGATGTAATATGACTTTTCTATT
>CAIGRQ010006183.1:0-13883 GCA_903798375.1 Fraxinus sp. D2006-0159
TTTTTTTTTTTTGCTAAATATCTTCTTTGTTTAGGTGGACTATATTTCAATATACTAATGGCTATATATCTTATTTACTATATACTCCAACTTTCATTTTTTTGTATTATTTTATATTTATAATTCTTTTACTTAGATTTTTTATTTTTTTGTGAGGCTTACGCCTTAATTCGTCTCGAGGCTTAAGCATCGCCTCATAACGAAAAACCGCCTCAAGACTTAGTTTCGCCTTTTTAAACCTTGCCGGGATGTTTCTTAGTAATGGTTGCTATGATGATTTTGAATATAGAGTAATTCATACTATCTACAAAAAAGATAAAGCAACTCTTATCTAAAACCTAATTGAGATATGAATCTACACTACTGTACAAAAAACTAGTTTTTGCATCAATCAATAGTTACCAAAAGGTTTCATAAGAAAATTGGATAAATGAGAGAGAACATTTTCAAGTGGTGTATAAATTAATTCTAGAGTCAAAATAAAGAAATTTTCAAATTTGATTTCTTTATTTAAAAATGGGAATGCATTTATAGCAAAATGTTGAAAGTCTTGTGGGACCTCCTCAAATTAGATTTTAATAGATTTCTTGAAATTAATAGATTCTCACGAGTTTCGTGGATTTAAATAGAATTTCACTAAATCATAATATTTTAACACGATTCTATGTTATAGATCTGGTTTACTTGTGAGTTTTACTAGGTATGCCTTATACGCTGTTTTGGGCAACTCTAAATGATAAATTTAAATTGTGATTGATATCTGCATTGGCTTGAACTTGTACTTTTATATGTTGAATGGGCGAACATTTCCAAATCTTCCCATCTGTAACTACATTTTCGTTTAATTGAATGAAAAAGGAAAATATAATCAATTCCTCTTAATTGTGTTACTTATTTTACTTGGTTCTGTTTCAACTACATCCAAAAATGTTTCACCTCAATTCTTGTGGTTCTTTTCGTTCATTTCACAGGAAGCTATGCAGTATACACGTTCCCTCCAGTTACCTATGTATATTCATATTTCCTTCTTTTTCAAGACTTTGAATATCTCCTCATTCAAGTAGATTGTTGAGAAGCATTAAACATTGTTAACTGTTCTTGGAAGGGGCTAAAAAATTGCTCTCTCTTTCCAATGCATTTTTTATGTTTTTGAAACCCTTTTTATTACTGCGCAGTGAGGAACTTGCTCTTTCCTACTTCCTGTATTGGATGTCTGCCTCATCACAAAAGCAGCAACAACTTTAAGAAGACTAGTTTCTCCATTCTGCAGCCACAGCAAAGAATGCAGAAGCAGTCAGAGTGGTGTTTCTCCTAGAATTCTAGCGAAACTAATCCTATGCTTCAATCCCGTGGTCTTCAGAATTGGTTCAAAAAGTGGCAACAAGAGAGAAAGCATACGCTTACAGCAAGTATTTTTGCAATGGCTGTTGGCTTTTGGCCTCGTAGAAGAACCCAACTATGGCTAGAGAAGCTTGGGGCAATTGAACCATTCACGGGTAATTTGGCTACATGTTCGAGCAAACATCAACCAAGAGAAGGCTCTCGAAAGTTATTAGAAATTAACTCGAAAGAGAATCATTTCTTGAATTCCAGGTCTACGGGGATGATGGTTTGCATTTCCCCTGATGAATCTGTTGACAAACTTTGTTTATGGCTTGTCTTCTCACGGGGTTCTTGAGATCAAATGTCCATACTTCCATGGTGATGAGAGCAAGGCTACCCCTTGGAAACCACTTTTTTACGTTCCCAATCTCAACGGTTGATGGAAAATGGTGTAGTTTGTTTAGATTACACTGCAGTAAGGAAGCCCTAGGCCAGCTCCTAGCATGAACTATGCATGAACTATGTATATGAAAGCAAATGCGTTTTGATGCCTCAGAGCTGTTAAGGCGAGAATTTTTTTAATGAAAAAACAGAATTTAAACATGTGAGATCGTTAAGAGTCAATTTAATTTTTGTATTATCCATATATATTCGTACTTATTTCATATATTTGAAATTTTGAATCATGATGATAGTCACTGAACTTGTTATGGAATATCAATACAGTTATCAAATTTTGTCTTCGTTTCAATCAAAATTTCACATAGGACTTCTCCCTTAATTAGACACAAAAATCAGTTGAGCGATCTTTTAGATTTTTCGCAAAAGTGGTCCCTTATCATTTTGCACTCTTGCTGATTTCGGACTTATTGTATGAATTTTTGCAATCAAATCCTTCATTTGTGGCATCAGTCCTTTCTGTCAAGGTCAAGTTCGTTGGACAAGTTTAAATGAGCTCCCACTGGCACCTAGACTTGTACTAAGCACCACCCGGTGCTGAATAAGATTACTCATTTGAGAATGACAATTTCGTCTGGTCGCTGAAAAAATATAAAAAATAAAAAACAAATAGTCTACATGTCAAGTAAATATCCACCCTACCTGCACACTATTCCTGCTCTCCTCTTCACCGTTTGAATAGCACAGAATCCCTTGTGAATCTTCATTGGATTGTCAAACAAAGCTTGTTCATGAATCTGCAGCTGTTCACCACCATATTCTATTTAGCATTCACAAAATTGTGCGGTGCTGGAAAAATGCACATCGCACCCACTATCACGGAGGAGTGAAAGCATAAAAGTAGACTGAATTGATATCGAGACCAGCGCACATAGTTACAACAACAGGTAGAGAGTACCTCAGTACGGAGTAATTGTGTATTAATCTCATGCGTAGCCTGTGTTAGAGCTCTGTGCCTTTACCATGCAAATCAAGTTCAAGAACATATTTTGAGGATTAGAGTAGTCAACTGAAAGATTGTTATATGTCACACCAAAATGACTATAGTGACTGATGAGCCAACACATTTCGAGCCATGATAAGCAAGCTCAGAATGGCATGTTTGATATGCTGATCTTGTTAAGAATAGTCAAGATAATGCAAAGTTTGACACTGACGTTTTGGAGAACCCAACTCAGAATTAACTAATTCAAGTGATTTTTGTTATTAAAAACATTCTTTCAATTTTCACTGATAAAGAAGTGAGTTCGAGAAAAACTAATAGCTAGCATTCATTCACAATATTCATTCACTTTGTTAGTTTTAATCCTAGGCGCTCAACTAGTGAGTAACAGAAAAGGTTAGTCAGCAGAAAAGCTTAGAACCCAAGGAATACCTTAAAATAGGCCTCTCCAATTAGAAATTTTCACTTGAAATTATAGGTCAACATGAAGAGAAATTTAATCATCCAGTTTCTGAACTGCATTCTGTTCCTTCTTCGCTTCCAAAGTTTAACAAAACAAAATACTGGAAAGAACAGGTATTACAGACTGGCATTACGTAAAACTAATTGTCCCAGTTTTAAAACTGCAGACCATGCTCCCTAGCAGCATCAGCAAGGGCTTCAATCCGTCCATGATAGGGGTAACCCCCTCTGTCGAAAGCCACCTTGGTAATTCCTTTTTCAAGACAGGACTTCGCAATAGCTTCACCCACCTTCTTTGCTACCTCCTGAGAACAAAAATTCAGAAGTCAAAGCACTTCCTATTTTACACTGAGAGACAAAAAGGAAAGCAGATGCACTTTCAAATAACCTATTTCCTTCATTTGATCTGTGATAGACAGAAACCCTAGAGGTCCATTGTTGGAACACTTTATTCAGCCAAAAATCAGATAAACAAGTATCAATATGCATTCCTATTTAAATGAGTAGATTGGAAGTTGAGGTTCTTCCTTTCATGATCTTCTAATCCGTATGTGACAAATTATCAAATTTGAGCTTCAGACTCGAGGATAAGAAGAAAAGAGAGACATTAAAAGAGACGGCGGTGGCAGCCTGTAACTTCAGTATACCGTTTTGCTTCATATAAATATCTATAAATTTTATTACATCTTGAACTAGAAAATTCATCTTTTGAGTGTAATCAGTTCTTCAAGGTCCCTTTCAGGGAAGTGCACACAGATGTTCATGGAATAGTTTTATATCTGACAACTCTATAAGAATGACCTGAATAGACCATCTTCAATGAGTTTTAGGAAGCCTAGCATAATTTGGTAAGTTCTGGTTATTGGCTGAAAAGCTTCAAGTTCAATCTTTCTTTCCTCACAATTGCTAAAGCCTTGGCTAGTAATTCATCCAAGTTTGTTCTATCCATCTTTTTTAGGAGCCACCAACTAGGATGGTACATATATCCCCTTGAGATAAGCAATGGCTATGGCATAGGCACCGATGCCAATGTCTTGATGGGGGTGTGCTTGTGATGGGGGCATTACAGATCAACAGAAGCAGGGCAATGTCGGTGAGTATTGTGGTTGGCATTTAAATGGTGCATGTGCCTAGCATGAAGGTAATGAGCTACAGACAGCATTCGGGTGCACAACACGAGCGGAAAGCTAAACGTGCATTAAAGCAATTAGACATGGGGCGATCCTTGGGACACTACCCTATCCAAGCTAATAGATAGGGTTGACTTACACTGAAGGCGAGATGTGAAGCCAGCTGGCTTGAACTATAAAATAGTGTGCAAAGTCAAGGGCAGTTGCACCCGATGACCGAAACTGACTATGTGGCAGTTGTGGGAAAACTGACTCAGTAGGCAATTCAGGCTAAATGGCAGGTCCAAGAAGTCGACAAGTGATCAGTTTAAGATTGCCAGGTAGCCAATGCCAGCATAGCCTGGCAGTTCTTGGTGTCAACTGCAACTCGTTTCTGTATATAGCAGTTGTTTTCCTGCAGCCTTCCTGTCATTCCTTTGTTGGAGAGAAATAGAGGTTGGGACCTTCATGTAAAAACTGCCTTCTATGATTTCGTTTGTGCATACTGCCAAGTGCTTTTGAATTGTGCGTTTGTGTAGTATATCCATGTGCATTTGTGGCTGACTGAGTGTGGTCTCTCAGTGCCTTAATTAGATGAAAAATCGACTAAAGTAATTGACTCTGTGACAGTAAACTAATGTGTAACAAGCCACATTAACTGGTAGATGATGCATGCATTTGAATGTGTGGCTGCAGAATTCATCATATAACATTGATTATTCATGAAGAACACCAACTGATGCAATTGGGATTTTCTAGGTAATTATACAATTTTATATGATAAGGAAACTCGACTTATTGTCATGCAAGAAATCATTCATTATTCTTCAAAATTCTAAACTTTCTCATCAAAAAGGTAAAATTTGAAGCAGGCTATATAAAAATGATTTAATTCACTTAATTCAGCATTCCAAATCACTAATTAATGCATCACACTTCCGAATGACCATTTCAGTTAAGAATTTACCAGGAATTTGGTATTCGCTGCTAACAGCCTAGAATTTAAAAGAATCTCTTGCTTATCCCCATAGAGTTAGCATTAATAGTGGTATTCATATGTTTTCATTTCCATTTTTCCATATAATCACCATTTTTGTAAAAATACAAAAAGGAAGGTCCTGAAGATGTTCTGTTATTATTTGAAGTGGTATGGGATTAGAAGAACTGTTAGATGTAGATGAGTTTAATACCTTTAAAGCTGAGTAAGTTAATTGAGGAATTTGCAATTAAGGTGACAACAGGATTAGATTGATCATATGCTTTACAAAGTAGAACTCATGAATATATAAGAATTTGAATGTGGCCTAGATTTTACGAATATAAATGCTACTTCTTTGTGAGACAATTTTCTGAACAATTCCTGCGCACAAACTTGTCCATGTCTAAACCCCAGAATCTAACTAAAAAATCCACATGATTTAAAATTGTTCAGTTGAAGGAGGTAAAGTGCTCTTAAGGTTTTGAGGATATTGTAGTAGATGATGAGCTTATAGGAACTGTAAATGTCAGACTAACATGTGAAATTGGAAATGGAGATGTCATAAACTTCTTCTTCAAAAAAAAAAAATGTAATTAACTTCGAGCTCAACTCTGGATGTTACTTGAATTATGGTTCAATGCAAAAAAGCTGCAAATATTTCAAGCAAGAATTATTAGTCTTTAGGTTATATAAATGATTCCAGATTTAGTCAAAACTTTGCAGGATGGCAGGCAAATTGAAGAGACTGTGAAAGGATTGTAAACATGAAATCTGTTGAGGATTCTGAGATGAGCACAAAAGCATTTGAAGTTAGAACTTCTGAGGGGGGTCGAAATCTTGAACTTTATGCACATGTATACTAGAAGTGAATCCTGCCCATTTAGTATCATTTTTCTGCTGAGAATCTTAAGAAATTACTAGAGATATCTTGAACTCTTGCGTCTCTCTTACACGGTAATAGTGTGTAATCTAGGTATTCTATATAGATCGCCAAATTCACTCCTCAATTAGGATTTGATTGGGAAATTCAGCACCTTGTGAGCATTAACTGGAAGTATTAAGATAATTCTTTTTCACAGTAAATTGAACTCTGAAACTGAACTTATTTTCATCATCATAAAAAACCATAGCAAAACAAAAGAAAGCATCGCTAAGGCTTTCTACGTATGTAATTTCTGAAAACCTTCATCATTCAACTTACAATAGTTGGACCAGAGCTGTAGTCAAATTCTTCTGAGATAGGTTTCTGCATAGTTGAGGCCGAAGTAAGGGTATGCATCTTCAAATCATCAATCACCTGAACATAAATATGCTTGTTGGAGCGGAAAACACACAATCTTGGTCTTTCTGGTGTTCCTTCAACCTGAGAAGTCAAGAATGATGTTGAGTCATCATTGAGACACAAGACAGAAAGAAACCAGTCTGAAGAAAGGAATGAAATCCAAGTTCTATCACGGACTATGAAATATATAGAATAACATCAATCCGGTGAACAAGAGGCCATCACACAAAAAAGGGTCAAATCAAGAAAGGAGCATCAATCGAAACTTTAATTCGGATTAAGTACCAAAAGGACACATGATGTATAGATAGTTCTAACATTCTCTTTTTATTATCTGGATAAAGATGCATTATGTGGAAGGTTTCCCATGAGAAATATGTACAATTAATCATTCATCTGAAAATGGGGCGCACAATATATTCATTTTCGTCTCCTATTAAAAAAGAACATAAAAGGAAACACTTGTTCACCACCCAAGTCATGTTTCACGAACCAAATTATCAGAAAATAAAATTTCTGAAAAATTAGTGACAACGAGAGTTACTATACAAACTTCCATTCCGAATTTCACTGCAGAAATTGCAAACGCCTCATATTCAGCAATGCAATTGTTCAAAATTCAAATTCAAAAACGAGATTTAAAAAAAAAAAAAAAAACGATTACGTCCCTTCTTACGAATACGAATATGACGGGCAGTCCTAATTTAAAAAAAAAAAAAAAACGATTACGTACCTTCTTACGAATACGAATATGACGGGCAGTCCTGTCTTCTGTTCTGGTTTTGGTTTTGGCTTCAATAACAAGAAGCCGAGGCCGATGGGTCACTGCTGCAACTGAACTGAGGCGGCAGCCATGGCTAAGCTGCTGCTGTTTAGTATTGACCCAAGAGGTCTGTAGGAAGGATAATGTCACTGAATTACAAGACATTTCTTCTTCGATTCTCTCTACTGTATGTGGAGAAAAAAGAGCGTGTGTTCGTTTCTATAGATGATAAGGAGATAACGAAATACAAAGAGGGAGAATGGGGAAGTCTTTTGGTCGCCCCCCAAAGTTTCACCGATTCCATAAACTACGCCCTACAAACATGAAAAATGACATTTTGCACCCTAAATATGAGGAATATGTATTAAGTACTAGGAAAAATGAAATTAGGGCTAAGCTCGCCAATCTGAAAATTGTGTGATTTTTGGTTCTTGATCTTTTAAAGTGATGTTATATGTTTATGTCCTTACATGATGAAAATTGTCAACGTAGACACTAGAATCGTACTCGACTTAAAGTTGAATGTTACTTTTTTTTTCCTTCAATTTAAATCATGTTCGATTTTAATACCACGCTGACAATTTATGTCACGTGCAGACTCAGATTCACAAATTCAAATAGACTGGGACCCAAAACTTTCCAAAACATCTAAAACCAGGTTAGAGAGCCTAACACGAATTTTCCCTCAATATTAAGCCTGAGTCAATAAGTGAATAGATTAATAGAATGACTTGTATTAGGGTTTTTATTGTGACCCTATAATTGATTTTGTTAGGGTACAATATCACGAGCTAATTACTATTTCGTTACTTAGGTTGCATGGGAAGATTGACAACGATTATATACTAGTTATGGTATCTATTTGTCCATAATATTTAAAGCGACATGAGTGTACTTATGAAGAAATTATTAGACATATAGATGAAAAGTTGGTTTTAAGGGCTCTATGATGTGGAGAAACGGGACATTGGTTGTTGCACGATGAAGTTTGATAGTAGAGTCACTATAATATAGTTTATAATCGATTAATAATACTTGTACTAATTGAAAAATTTGAGGTATTATAGTAGCTTCATGAAAAAAAAATATTATAACGATCCGACCTCTATATCCAAATCGTTATTTTACATACTGTCCATTTTGAAATAATATAAACTCATCTTATTCCTCACAAATTTCTATCGCGTCCTCAGAATTCAACTTAAATTTCTCTTAAGGGGATGCCATGTGTTCAAATTTCAAGGAACGCGATAGAAACCCTTGAGAGGTAAAATAACAAATGTCCTCCAAAAACGGATAATATGTAAGAGAACGGTTAAGCACGAGACCTTTATGTCCAAAATCATTAATTTACGTACTATCCGCTATTAGAGAACTCTAATTGGTACCCGAATTCAATTTAAGTAATTTTTAAGGGAAATGTCAAAAATTTAAATCTTAAAGACTCGATAGAAATCCCCGAAGGATAAAATGGGTTTTAGCTCTTTCAGAACGGACATTATGTAAATTAATGAATTGAACATAGATGTTACATATATAAATTCTTGAGTTAGATTTAGAGCTTGTTTGGTAGAGATTAAAATTGAAAAACTAATCGTTATTATTGATTTTTATTAGACAGATGAGACATAATAACGGTCATATTTTTAATTTTAATTGAATTTTAATTATTACCAAATAGACTCTTAATCAATTAATACATAAATGTTGATGACACTTTATAACTATTGTACGGCTGTAGGAAGAATTAAACCAATTAATTTTCTAGGTAAATTGATTAAAGTAAAATTTAAAGCTATTAAAATTAAGACATATGGAACTTGTGAAATGCTTTGAATCAAATTATTCTTAACGAACTTAGAATAAAATCTAAATAATCCTATCAGGATCTATTGTAACATCAAATATATCAAACTTGGAAATGAAAAAAAAACAAAAACAAAAACAAAATAAAAAAAATAAAATTGAGAGGAAATACCAAAGTTATGTTGACTGAGCAGATGTTACAAGTTAACCGAAGGCAAGTAAAGAAAAATGAAAAATTCCCAACGGTCGAAAAATAATTAATAAGACCAAAATAATAAGACCATTTCCCCCTCCAACGGTACATTGTCACCCAAAGTAACGTTCTTCTTCACTCTTCACTCCCCCATCTCTCTCTAAACACTGTTCTATATTCAGCTGCCATCTGCAACTCAGCAGATATCGATTTGGAAACAAAATTTTCCTCTTTAAATTGTATATATATCACAATTCCAATTTTCAAGTTATACATATATAGTTGAGCTTTAATGGAGGTGGCAGCAATAGATTGGAAAAGCGTTGATTCAAGATTTGTGAGAGATGAGGTTTATGAGCATATCAATGCCCCTCAATGGGTCGATTTCTCAGCTCCCAACGATACCGTCGACGATGAAGCCTGGTTCTGCAGACCCAGTAAGTCAACACACACACACACACACACACACACAAAATCTTCTGTGTGTGTAATGTATGTATGTATGTATAGATGGAGGGCAATGTGGGTTGTGATTTTCTTTTTGCTTGAGCGGATTATTTTGATGTTAATTTTTTTGTTTGTTTATTGTTTATAGGCTGTAATCACCCCAAGACAGTTGAAGATTTCTTCAAAGAGAAAGAGAGGACACCTACTTCGAATTCTAAGGTTTGTATTGCTTCATCTTTTCTTGATTTGTGTAAAATTTAGTACTTGTTTTTCAAGAAAAATTAGTGAAGGTGAGATCTTATTCTTGGGATTTTATGGTTAGATTGAGGCAAATTATGGATTTCGGTTAGTTCTTGATCCAATTAAATTAATGAGTATGAAGTCCTATAAAGACCAAATTAAATTAATTAATTAAAGCATGAATTTGTAGATTTGCAAGAATCCCTGTTTTTAATGCGTTCTGTTTATTCATGGATTTGGTAAAGGAAAAAGAAAAGGCTGTACTCAAATTTTTCAGTATATAATCTCATAGTAGGAAGATAAAAGAGAAACAGTTTGTCTATTGGGGAATTTTCTCAGTTTCGTCTCGCTTCTATCATAGATTTTTTTTTTTTTTTTTTTTTTTAGTTCCAAATAGGAATTCAGATTATTTTTTTTGTCTGATTCTCATCAGTATATGTTCTTGTGCAGCTTCAGAGATCAGCTAGTGTATCTGAAATTCTTCCGTTCGACGATAGAAACAGAAGGTACTGATGAAACTTCCTGCTCTAAGCAGTGTAATTTTAAACTGTCATTCATGTGTAATTTAGAACGTGACTTCATTTACAATTTCAGAGATGCAACACTGAAGAAGAGAGGGATGAATCAACCAGTTATATCACCAAACATGAAATATAATAGGATTGTTGGAGAGAGTGAAAATCAAAATCCCAATTTTTCGACCCCTCCAAATCGCAAAGGTTATATGATGAAAGAGGCAATCAAATCAAGCACTGAGAGGAAGAAAGAGACTGATGATATCACGACAATGAAAAATCAAGCACAGAGGCTGAAAAGTACTTTGTCAGCCCGGAATTTGTTTTCTGGCGGCGATCTACTGAACAAGGTTGCAGAGTTCTGCAATGAGTTGAAGAAATTGGCAACGAGGGGAAAGGATAGTGCTGAAGATGTGAATGGGGGAAATGCGAAGAAGCATTTGGTTGACCATTCACGAGATTTGGACGATAAAGAGAAGGAAAGGAAGCCACTGCTTCAGTCAAGTCAAGTAAAAAGTGAAGCGACTGTGAAGAGCTACTCAAAGGAGAAGCAAACAAGGAAAAAGTAAATTTCTCCTTTTTCTTCTTAGTTTTATATGTACCTGTATTTGTTCTGCATGCATACAATACAAATACAGGAAGTTTAGTGATGCATAATTGGCATAAAAGTGTACTCCACCACTAAATATAGATTGTGTAAAATCTCAATAATCTTCGAGCATAACCATTTTGGTATGCTTTGTGCAGAAGAAATGATGATGCAGAGAATACTCCCATCGCTGTGGATGTGAATATTAAGTGCAAAGAGGAAGAAAGCTTGTTACAAATTCGGACTTCCCCTCCGACTCCACAGTGTTTCTCGGCCAGTCATGGCCCTACCAAAGCCATGCCCAAGTCTTGCAGGCCGAAACAACAAGTATGTACAGAGGTTTCATTAAAACTGTTCAAATTGTCCAAATTAAGTTGTTTTATCACTTAATATGCAGAGAACTGAAACCACATGTATGTACAGAGGTTTCATTAAAACTGTTCAAATCGTCCAAATTAAGTTGTTTTATAACACTTAATATGCAGAGAACTGAATTAGTTTTAATTCTTGACTTTTTTAGGGCAATCACTTTACATGATTTATACTGTTTGAATATCCACAGGTGAACAATTTAGGTGGGGGGAAGATTGGATAATAATAAAAAGTACATAAGAAGAAAAAGAAACTAGAATCTTGTTATAGTGTTTAGTCATGTTGAATACCACATACCGAATATAAAAAAGAACGCATAATCTTGCATACAAGAGTATTATCAATCACTGACTGAATTACATTTATGAAAAGTTTCAGGAGAGAGGAATTCTAAAGGAGCTCAAACCGATCAAGAAGGAGGAGAAAAGTGATGAACTCAGGCACAAGAACAACCATGGAAGATATGTTGCATCTGCTATAGCTGAAAAGGAAGCAAGAACTTTGGATGTCTTTTGGTTCTTAAAACCTTGCACCAATTCAAGTTAGTCAAATAATTTTTTAACAGTATTCATAGAGAAATTTATTTACTCATTCTTTCATTTTTTTTTTTTCATAAATCTTGGATTAACTTGTACAATTATCTTATTTCATCTTGATCATCCCTGTTCCTGATTCATTCTATAGTTCGATGCATAATGCAATAAAATTTATTTGCTCTTGTACATGAAACTAATTTTAACTGAATAAAATCGAGTTCTTTCATCTGTGTTGGGAATCATTTACATTTTGCATTTTTTCATCGTATTGATGTGGCCGATCTTGCGTCTCTTGAACAAACCATGTTAATTTCCTTAGTACCTAATAAAACTTGTTAATATGATCGAAGTATAGAAAACTTACAGGAATAGTTCTTTATGAACACACCTAAATTCCAAATACTTCGTGCTTGGCTTCACCAAATGCAGAGATTGGACACTAGTAAACGAGAGCTGCTATTTGTACAGAGAAAGTGCTCTGCCAGAATTGCTACAAATATTGGCCGTTTTCTATTGGGAAAAAAAATTTAAAAAAAATGACCAGCAATTCCCCTGGGGAGAGGAATTGCTGATAACAAAGGGGGAAGAACATTGTGAACAAAAAACATTATCAAAAACAAAAGAAAATCACTCTACTTAAAAACAAAGATTTCTCTCTTATTGATTCAACAATTATCTCAATGAGAAAACCCTCAAGAACGAAAAGTCAATCCCCAAACAGAAAAGAAACACAGTAGAGATAGATACAAAAAAGGAAGAAACTACTACTTATAAAGAAGTTTTTTTTACCCCTCTGGCGTGTGTTAAGCTAAGACACCTCGACGTCTGCTAGACTCGGGAGCAAAAGGAGGAATCCGCCTGAAGAGGGCTTGATTATAAAATCTGCCTAGTATTATTACAAAGCATGCAATTGAAGATCCTAGTACAAGCATACCTCAAACGAGGATACATCCTACCGGTATAAAAACTCGTTTCCCTACACATAGTTTCCATGATTTCGACGAAAAGATTGAGGCTTCTGATTGGAGGAATATAAAGGGTCAAAGGAATTGCAGAAAATGCCACTGCAAAGAACACTTGCAACATCTCAACTACACAGAGAACTTAAGATGATAAAAGAGATTATGAACTTTTTGGAATTTTTGTTGAATTTTGAACAGGTTTGAATGAATTAGAGTTATGGTTTTGGGTGGAAGTGGAACTATCTTTGTTGGTATGTGAACGAGGATTTCTAGAATGATTTGGCTATTTTTTGTCAATGGTAGTTGAGTTGTTCTAATTGGTAATTTTAGTAAAATATAATAATGAATCTTTTAGAGTTATAGAAAACTTGGTTGAAAAATTTGTTTCCCCTTTTAATTAGTTTTTCTCAAAAGGTTAGGTCAATTAGACCAACTTAAACGACCTTAAATTCAATTGATCAAATTGATAAAAAAATTATACATACAAGTATTCTTCCTTTTTTTTTTTTTTACTTTTTATTGTTCTCGTCAGTTATCTTTGATAAAAAGTTGAAATCTTTTTTAATTATGTAAAGCAATGATCTCCACCTTAACTGAAAATGGAGCTCCTACAAAAGATGTAGCAATCTCCGTTTTTGTTTTGTGCATAATGTCAACTAAAGCACTCGATTGAACACTTCTACCTTTGTACCTAAGTTAGATAGGAATCTTTCTTAATATTTTAAAATATTTTCACTTACTACTACATACAAATATTTTGAATATCTAAAAGTTAAAAGGATAACTTTTTTTAAATAGAAAGGACAATATGAGGGATGAAGAAACAAATTTAATGTAAAAAGTTTTAAAATATTCCATTTTTGGCTTTCTACTATGTTAATCCTGTAAGTGTTATGCCCTAGG
>CAIGRQ010006186.1:0-16296 GCA_903798375.1 Fraxinus sp. D2006-0159
AAAAAATATATTTTAGTTTATTTTGATTTAGTTGGTATTTAAATTTGTAATAGATATATTTAATTTATTTTAGATTTATTTTATTGCTAGTAGGATATAAATATATATTGAATTCAATGAATTAATATCATTAAAGTAGATAGACAAAAAAATATACGACGAAATCGACAATTTAAAATCGGACTAAACATTTAGGTTGAGGTTTGAGTTTTTCAAACCCTTCTAAATTGTTTCATATAGGCTTGAGCTTTTCTCAAATCTGTTTAAACAGTTTGATTTGAAAATTTATCAAAAATTACGGGACTGCTTGCACTCCTGCTCCAAGCAATAAAAAAAAGAAGGAAAATTGGTGACCAAATTTGAACTGAATAAGCTGTTTCTAGGGCTCCATCAATTCTAATTTCAATTCGGGACTAATCAGTTCTTCTTGAAATTACATACCAAGTATCTCGTCATCCACGAAATGAGACAATGATTCTCATTCTACAGGTGCGCAGCCTTAAAATTAATCTCCAAAACGAAATTAGTTTTTCAATTCTTTTCGTTTTTGGAAACCAATAGCATTATTTCGCGAACCTTTTTTAGCTGGAAATATTCTGAGGGTGTGTTTGATTGTATTTTTATTCAATGAAACCCAAATTTCTATTTGGAGTGTTTGATTGGTATTTTTTTTGATTGAAAATATTTTCCAACTTTGAAAATATGCTTTGTTTTCGTTGTTCTAAGGATAACATTTGCTTTGGGCTAGTATGTTTTTGTTTTCCGAACTTTGACCTTTTGCTATCGATCTTTATACGGTTTGATGAAATGCCTCACTGGAAATATTTAATTTCCATTTTAACTCCGTTTTCTGTCTTTGAATGAATCATTCAGTTACAGGTACTTCATACTATTTCTGAATGACGTTCTTCATGGCGCAGGCATTACCTACATCAGTATTTTAACCAAATGGCATTTATCAAGAAACTTAGTCATCGGACCACAAGTTATTCGTCTTGTATTTTGTTTAGCTTCACTGATAAAATTTCCAAATGCCCTCGTGACACTGCCTGGAGCCTTAAGCCTTCCACTTACTTTAACGGCCAAAGTAGAGTCTCAAAGTTTCAGCATGAATTTAAATGTTCTAAACACTGTTTTTCGACTATGGGTTGCACTATTTTGGTGCAGGCTCGAGATTCTGGTAAACTGTGTGAGGAGTTAGAAACTGCAATTGATGAGCGCAGACTTGATGATGCGTGGAATTTGCATGAGCAGCATATGCAAATGGAAGGCTTTCCTAGGAAATATATTGTGAACAAGTTTTTAACTGCTTTAACTTGGAGTTTGGATTACCAATGGATTTCTAAAGGATATGGGTTGGTTGAGAATGCCCTTGAGGAGCATAAGCAGAACTTATTTGACAAAGAGACTCTGTTGTATCTTTCTCTAGGACTTGCTAAGTGTGGATTGCCAATTCCTGCGTCTACTCTTTTAAGAAAGCTTATCGAGATGGAACAGTTCCCACCTGTGACAGCTTGGTCGGCAATTTTAGCTCATATGACTGAAAATTCATCAGGAGCTTACCTTGCGGCTGAGTTGGTTCTTGAGATAGGTTACTTGTTCCAGGATGGGAGAGTTGATCCACGGAAAAAGAGTAATGAACATTTGATTGCTATGAGGCCTAACACAACTGCATGTAACATTGCTTTGGCTGGGTGCCTTTTGTTTGGTACTACTAGGAAAGCAGAGCAGGTCCTTGACATGATGCCTAGGATTAATGTGAAAACTGACACAACATTATTGATCATCATGGCCCATATTTATGAAAGAAATGGTCGAAGAGAGGAGCTTAAAAAGCTCAAGAGACACATTGATGAAGTTCAGAATTTAAGTGATCTTCAGTTTCGACAGTTCTACAATTGTTTGTTTTCTTGTCATTTGAAATTTATGGATCTAGACTCTGCATCACACATGGTTCTGGAAATGCTTGAGAAAGCAAAGAAAGCTCAAAATTCATTGAGTTTAGCTAATTTATCATTCGAAACTGATAAGAAAGGCAGCACTTCACCTCATCGACATGTTTCTGGAGAGGAGTTGAATCGTATTAATTTCGATGGATTGGAAAATCCTTCATTATTTCCAAGGCATTTTTTATCTTATGAAACTTTCTATAGGGACAGGAAGTTCTCAAGGCTTGAAAATGAGGCCAAAGAATTACTCGATATGTTGATTATGAAGTTGCTTAGGCAAGTTGAGTTGATTACAACTGAACGAGGTGTTCTCCAGCCGACGGAGAGTGCATACGTGAAATTAATAAAGGCTTTCTTGGAATCTGGTAGGATAAGGGATTTGGCGGAATTTCTAATCAAGGTAGAGAAAAAAGATTCCCCAGTTTCTTCTGATAATTCAGCCTTGATGGATGTCATCAACACATGCATTTCGCTTGGTAGGTTAGATCAGGCACACGACCTTCTAGATGAAATGCATTTGGCTGGAGTTAGAACTAGTTCCTCCATGTATGCTTCTCTTCTAAAAGCATATTGTAAAGAGAATAGAGCAGGAGAAGTTACATCATTGCTAAGAGATGCTCGTAAGGCAGGTGTTCAGCTTGATGCAAGCTGTTACGAGGCATTGATTCAATTTCGGGTTCTTGAAAAAGATACACAAGGGGCTCTCAATCTGTTCAAAGAGATGAAAGAGGCTAAAATCCCCAGAGGCGGTCATCAAGAATTTGATATGCTGGTCAAAGGTTGTACGAAAGGTGATGAAGCTTATTTAATGGCTAAGTTGCTGCAGGAAATACAAGAAGGGCAAAACGTGGATTCTGGAGTTCATGACTGGAATAATGTGATTCACTTTTTCTGCAAGAAGAGGCTGATGCAAGATGCTGAGAAGGCTCTCAAGAAGATGAGGAGTTTGGGGCATGCACCAAATGCTCAAACTTTCCATTCTATGGTCACAGGGTATGCTGCTATTGGGGGGAAATACATCGAGGTGACTGAATTGTGGGGTGAGATGAAGTCTTTTGCTTTTACCAGTGGAATGAAGATTGATCAGGAATTGTTGGATGCTGTGCTTTATACATTCGTGAGAGGTGGTTTCTTTGTTCGAGCAAATGAAGTTGTGGGGTTAATGGAGAAAGGGAAGATGTTCATCGACAAATACAAGTACCGCACGCTCTTTTTGAAGTACCATAAAACACTTTACAAGGGCAAGGCACCAAAATTCCAGACAGAATCTCAGTTGAAAAAGAGAGAGTCAGCATTGACTTTTAAGAAATGGGTGGGTTTATAATGAAGAAGGATTTTCTTTTCTTCCATGCTAGGTAAAGAGTCTAGCCTAATGTAAGGCACCAAATTTCCAAACGGAATACAACAAATTAGACTGATATAGAATAAATTTGCTCTGCATGAATCTTTTGTCGCCATATTGTTTTTGGTACATCAATGCATCTCAAGCAGGTCTTTTACAACCATTACAGGCTCTGTCAACTTTGGTCTACTTCACCCTCCTTTAACCATTCAATTTAGAGTGAAGAGAGAACCTGGCTTGACTTTTAAGGACTGGGTGGATTTATGTTGAAGAAGGCTTTTCCTTTTCTTTCATTCCATGTAAAGAGTCTAGCCAAACAGATACTAGCTTTCTTGCTTTTGGAGATTTCCGATATCCTGATAATGCAAGTAGGTGATGGAGGAGAGGAGTTGCAACAGTTAGGTTCTCAACCACTAGGAGTTTGTTTCTCATCTGTCATCGGATGTAGTAGGCCATGGGCCACTCCTAGTAGTTTTTTATGGATTTCAGTTTCTTCATGGCATGAATTCCAGGTCCACAATTGTACATTCTCCTCAACCCAATCCCATGACTGACGGGAAATTATAGTTAAGTACTTATTTTACTCCAGAAAAGAAGAATCACATAGATTCACATCTGAAAGAGGTTGCCTTAGCCATGTGGAGGTACTTAATCTCTTTAAATGCATCAGACGTCGGTATACGTAGTGACTTTCTAGTTGTAAAGACAAAGAATCATAGATCTGCATCAATGACGTACTTTGTACTCTGTTTTCTAGTTTTCTTTCATGTATGAAGGTTAGAGGCCAAGTAAGTAGGCCGTCCAGTTATACTAGATCATTGAATGGCTTTTAATCATAATTATCATTATCATATTTCAAATAGAAGTGATGAGCTAGCCAAAGGTGGCATGCCTTTCACTAAATCGGACCACTTTGAACAATTTCCCCTAGAAGATAACAAAACAGCGAGGAGTTCTTTGCATTTCGTCAATCTTTTTTCTAGAAAATCATTTTGCCATACGATGAGAATCCATACCAAGTCAGTCGTCCATCTCTTGCCTGTGAAGTCTGGTGATCATTGAAACCATCATACTCGGGCAGCCACAATAGTGAGAATCTGTCTTGAATATAGGTAATTTCAAATAATTTCATTTTGACACTTTGGTGGTAATATTTCATTGGTTAAATAACAATAAAGTTTCAAGTATTTTTTGATGATATATGTAAGACTAATTCATCGAATTTTGGTGCCCTTTTTTTATTTTCCTCTGTCTGATGTTCCTGAATTCTGGCCACACCTAATTTCTTTTCTATTTTCTGCATCTCTTAAATGATATAAACATCTTTCAGGTTTATGAAGCCTTTTTTGGTGTACCATATAATGGTTGGTAGTAGTTGCAACACAGGACCACAACCATGCAACTTCTGCAAATTAGAAGGTAATTCAAGATCATTTTCTGGCTTTCATATGAAATTTGTTACTTTTTCCATCATCAGAAAACACGTGGAGTTACATAGAACCAGGTGACTGAAAATGTCTAGAATTTGACTTTGAAGGACTCAACTGTACTTTGGTCGAGTTTGTGAATGGTAGATAAGATATTATTGCATATCTTTGGTGAAATATGAATGCAGCTTTTAGTTTATGAATCATGAAGAGTGGCCAAATCCAGGTCTCTAAACATTTACTATTTTTATTAGATACTGTTCAGTCTGCACTTCTTCCTCTGGGCCTTTTAGATTTCAAAATAATTGCTGTTTTTTGTCTGCTTTTGAATTATTTTTATTTTCATTTTATTTTGAATAAATAATTAGTTTATGCTACTATATTATTTCTGGCAAAGAAACCTGCTTCATTCTATTATCATTGAGAGCTAAAGGAGGATTCTTAGTTTTCATCAATGTAATGTTTGAAAAGAAGATAACTAGTTGGTTCTAGTTATTCATCTTAGTTCGTAATTTATTGTGGTCAAGACAGTCATGCTGATAGCTCTCTGAATAGGTTCTCAAACAAAATTCCTTTCTAGAAGTTCAAGCAAACTTGTGATATATGCAACAAATCCCTAAATAGGAGAATTGCAAGCTGAAATAAAATAAGTGAACAAGTAACAGAGAAAACTCGAAACGCTCTTTTTTCCTGTAAATATGACGATCCAGGCAATTATATTAAAAATATCTGACATGTTAAGGCTATAAATGTCTAAAGCCCCCTTGTACTCGCTCTTTCCTGGAAAAAAGAAAACAATGGAAGGCTAATAGGAAGCCATTTTAAAACTGTACCGTGAACAAAATTTCAACCCACTGAGACAAGTAGAAACTGCCACTCATAAACTAAAAGAGGCTGTGATTCTTGCTGGTGGTGTGGAAATGGGGAATGCATCATCCGTCCAATTGTTCTCCCCCCAATGCTTTAACATGCCCTTCCAGTTGCAGTATGGCGGGTCAACGCATTTCTTAATACGCCCATCTTGTATTCTGATTCCCCAATGCCCATCTGAGTAATTTCCTTTCTCAGCTTCTCTTCTGTCCCATTCCAATTGTGCTTTCTGCTTTGATATCAACAAACAAAACTCTTGCAATTTTGCTGGCATTGAATCGTGTACTTTCCACCACCTCTTGTGAGCAACATCACTTGCAAACTCTTGTAATATATCCACATTCCAGTTACAATCATAGTCCCTGAAGCACAACCATGGCTTATAACCCAAATAGTGAAGAACATAAAGAACTGGTGGTTCTTCCTCGAAAAGACGAATTTTCTTCTGCTTTACTACTTCATCATCACCAAACCAAAAATGTTTCAGGAAGTTCATGTGCTTTGGTATACGATGCCACCATGTAAATATTTCATTCAAGTATCCCTGGTCTCCACCATTGTAAGATTCAATTTCATTTATATGATCCATCAAAAGCTGGAACGTGCAATTGGATGGTTCAATCACCATTACTCCTGAGTTGAAAAGGGTGCCATTATTACCTGTTGCTGAGATCTCTGGCATCCCAAACAAAAAGTCAATATTTCTAAGGATAAGCAAATCAGCATCAATAAAAATGATCTTATCATAATCTGTCAGCTGCCATAATCTGAACTTGCTGTAGTTCCATTCGTTGTAAGCATCTTTCTCAGCTTTAGGATTTCTTATTCTCTGGATGGTCCGGATTTTCCAGCCTGCCAATGCTAGTCCGCTCCTATGGTATTCGCTAATTGTTTCATCAACAAGAATTACAAAATCCCTGGTGGACCCTGCCATGCGGATGCTCTGTGCTGCAGCTATGGCTCCGCAAACATAGACATGAGCTGAATGCAAGATTGTAGCGTAAGCCTCGCGTTGCTTTTTTGCTCCGTTATCTTGTTCTGTTTCACACAATAAGTTGTTTCTTGTCAATTACTGTTATGAACCAAGTAAATTATTATTTTTTTTTGGTATCCTAAGAGAGAAAAAATTGGCAGTGAACTTTCTTGTTAATTTTCATAATATAACACATGGTGCTTTTGCTTTCTATCTTTTCCCATTTCATATAATATTTCATCTAATTTCTGAGTTGCCCCATGATGTCTGTTTTTAGCAAGATAGAAGAAAAAATGAACTTGTTTCTGATTTATAAAATGGAGAGAGTGCATTTATAATGGGATTCTATAAGTTTCAGGGAAGAGCTGCAATGAGATCAAAAGAAGACTTCATTATAGTTACCTCTGGCTCCGAGGGGAAGTGCTAGTTCACATGATCCTATTGGGAGTTGAAGCTTTTGTCTCATGGAATTCAAGTTTGGCTTATATAACCATGTGTTACCTTCGTGTGCAACGAGGTCCTTGCAAGTAAATAAATTTGGAATTGGAAAGCACTTTGTAACAAAAAGTAGGTGCACTGGGTAATTGCCTTTGCAAGAGGCAGCTAAACTAGCAGCGGATATCTGTAAGTGTAGCCGAGCTATATCCCTGGACCAGTTTCCTTCATTTCGGCAAGGAAGTTTCACAGCAATAAGATCAAGTCGTTGTCTTGGCACTTCAAGCTTTGGTAGAGAAGGGCAACTGGGAATTTCATCTTCCTGTTCTTCGTCAATCCATTCAGGATATAAGGTCTCCCAAGTCACATTTTTCTCAGCATAGTCCAGGTGCAGAATTGAGTGATTGGCGGTGGGAAAAAACTGTTCCCATCGATTGATTTCATTCTCATTAAAATTAAGAAGGCCGACTCCATCAATCTTATAATTTTCAGGTAACTTCTTCAAAGCTCGCAATATTTCATCCCAATTCATCTCTAAATTTGATATGTACCGAGGATCTGACCCTCCCCATATCCACCTGTTCACAAAATGTGGCCTGCATTAAATAAGCTACCCATTAATAATAGCTGATTATTGTTTCTAAAGCACTTCTTTTATTCTGTTTTTTCTTTGTTTAATTAGTTCCCGACTTCTAAAGACTACAGTAAAACTAGATATTTGTTTCAATTTCAAAAGGTTGCTTACTAATACTTCAGATGTGAACTGTTTGTTGGGAAGATTTACTCAAAGCTGAAGATTAGCACAGATTATTTATACACGTGAAATCCTGATGTCTGAAATCATATATTCCAGTTGACATTTTTTTTATCAGTCATGCAATTTTCCCTCGTTTCTAATTGAAAGAATGCATAATGAGGATAAGAATGTATTTAAATTTACAATGGAAGACAAAAATGAAAACAGAACTGACCGGGAAACTGTGTGGGATATACTGTTTTTGTCACAAATTGTTGGAGACAAAAGAAATGTCACAATGGAAACAAGTATAATGATAGCCAGGATAATCTTTAAGGGATTGAGTTTGCATTTTGTGCTCTTGCCTGCAGAAAAAAATTGGAAAGGATTTTCTACACTTTTAACTTTGATTCTCTTTAATTTTCTCTTGTATGCCTCGTCTCTGTAAAAAGCCATTTAACAATATGTTAGTGTAAACAAGAAAAAATATACGAGAGATAAATAAACTCAGAACCTAAAGGATTTCAAAAGATAAGAATGCTTCAAATATATTCTGTAATTTATCAAACTTCTATTGAAAAGAATCCATGACAACAATGGTTATTCAACCAATGGCTAACAATTACCTCAAAATTCTAAAACTATTTTAGAAATAGTAAAAGCTTTCTAAAACTTCTACCAAGTTCAACTTAATTTTTTCTTTATTCATTAAGAAGTTGTGTGTGAATAAAAAGATCCAGTATTGGATGAAATGATAACTCCATTCATAACATTTTAGATTCAATCTGATTTCTTCCCCTACCAAATTTAAAGGGAAATGTATCATTAGGAATAAAGTATCCATAAGATTGAATCTAAAAGTGCAAACAACATACATGGAAATAGACATCAAAGAAGAAGCTGAATTCTGCAGCAAACGATAAAGCTTTAGGAATTCTTATAGACCATTCTGGACAGTTATTTTGCTGCAATAGGATGCTGTGATTAAATTTACTGTCATAATCGTTTCCTAAACTCAGTCACGATGAATCGAATGGAGTGACAAAATAAGATTTATTTGGTCGATCCCAAAGTTATTGAGAACAAGGCTTAGTTTATTGTTGTTGTGGTTGTGAAATCAGTCAGGATGGAGGGAGAAGAAAATGATCGGCAAAAAAAAAAAATCCCTGCATGAAACTGAAACAACTAACTCTGAATTGAAATGCGTAAGACATAAAATCATTTAGATACTGTACTCACATTCTTTGTCTGGTGTCCATGGGGCTTCAGAAACAATATATCACTCTCGTTACACTTTGTTCATAAAAAACAAAAGGAACTTCTGATCTGCAAAATAACAAGAAAAACGTATCATTTCAATTTCAACCAGAAGTCTGAAAAGGCTATTGGATGCCATAAAATGAAAATTCCATGAGAGAGACATTGATAAAGAAAATGATAAGCAAAACGTGGAGGATAGCTATACATTCTTGTACAGTAAGAAAATGGGACCATTTGAAGGTAATCGGAATTTTTCAGAAAAGGGTGACTATAATTACTATTCTATACATTTTCATGATTGTCTATGCTTAGCAACTTACAAGTAGATTATATGTAAAAGGTATGCCAGGAAACAGATAGTTTCATGATGATCTAGATGCTTCAGTATCTGTATTACATTCTACCTTTGAAGATGCCTAGTCAGTTTTTAGCCTGCATAGGACTACCAGAGATGAAAAAGAAAAACAGAGATTGAGAAAGATTGAGAGAGTTTCTGTATTTTTTGGAGCTTTCTGTGAATGGTGGAATATATAGCAGGTAGAAAGAAAAGGTTGGAAGGAGGGTCTATATAGAAATGAGTAACTTATATTTTAATTCTCCTCCTATAATATGCAAGGATTATTACTACACATATTTGAGTTTTTGATCTGTAAAAATGATTACCAAAAAATATATGATCTGCTTGTCATTTTCAGATGAACCGCCATAGAGATAAAAATCTTTTCTTTCTTGCTTTAAACATTTTCTTTATGTAGCCATTTATGGATTCATGATATCATAGTCTGTATTACAGTTGTCCTCTTTATTTCTGATCTACGATTTTATTTTTTGTTCAAGGTTTATTTATGCTGAAAAAAATAATATAAAAAATTGAATATTCTCTTTTTGTTGGGAATCCTTAATAATATCCTAGACAATTCATATCTTCAACAACATTTTTCTTAAATACGCGTATGATTCCACTTAGTAGAATATCTTGTTCTTTATTTGTTGTTGACAGGAGATATAATGTTGAAGTACAATCCTTTCTAATTTCTATTGAGGGTGCATATCTTTAGGGTTCAAATATATTAACTATAATCATGGAAAAGTAGTTCAACTCCTACTCCCCACTCCAAAAAAATAAAGAAAGAGTAGCTGGATTAGGTTAATGAAAACAATAGTTTAATTGATGATGTATATGGTTACAAATTAAGATGTTTACTCAATGTATGCTGATTAGCATGTAATATCTCCTTACCAAACAGGGAGTACAATCATCTTCTTTGGGTAACAATTAAGAAAATCCCATGTAATGGAAGGTAACATTGTTAAATCAAAATGGTTTCTCCTAAATTAACCACATTTCAACACCTTAACAGAGATTAAGTTTCCGTATAATGATGTGCTTTTCAATTCTTTCTTGTTAAATAGTCAATATTATCATTTAGTTGCAGTAATTGGTACTCAATAATCAAGTCAAATCCTAATGAATCTCTTTAAAGGAGGGTCTTCATTACAATAAAAGTTGGTAATGAGGGCACGTCACTTCGTGATAATGCAATCTTTCGAGCACGTTTGGTTCACTGTACAAGATGATCTTCCTTGATCGACTTCAATGTCGTCGACTTTAGTGTACTAAATATGCTTTTAGTCAAGTCGGTCCCCATATAATTTCTTGCAAAATTCACCAACCCCGCCACGAAAAAAACTCACACGTGTGTGGGAGGGGGGCAGAATTGATGTAATTCTATTAAAGCTAAATAATCATGATCAATTACAGTTGTAATGACAATTACAAATATGAACTTTTAAGCTTTCAAGTCTTGAACGGCCAGTAAGCAAAATCCATATGAAACAAAAGTTTTTGGACAAATTAAAAGCATCACACTTGGCCATATAACAACTGAACATACAGAGGGTGGGACATCCTTATATGAATGAAGCCTTGCACCTATCGCCAAGAATCCTCAGTTACTCTATCCTTATGTATTTTGTACCCAACTACTTCATAAAACTGATTAAAATGCATAAATATTTGTATAACCGATTTAAGAAAATTTTAGAAAAGAGAAATAAAATAGAAAGAGTGACTCTAAGATGAAGAGTTTTTCTTTTCATTGATTTTGATCCAGAAATGGGTTACACTGCTTAGGAGAGGAGATGCTTGGGATACTGATTTAGCATTAATAATCACTCAAAATTAGTATAGTGTATTTTGAATTATATTTCTCAATTCACCAAATCGATGATTTTGTTGTTTCGATTTTTCTTCCAATTTTATTCAATTTAAAATAATTGTTCTACAAGATAAAAATTCGATTATGGTAAAAAAAATTGTTTACAAAAAACTACAATAACTAAAATTTTACTTATAAGCAAAAAGATTATAATTAAAAAACAAGACATTCATTTTCATTTAAAAATTGCTTATAAAATAAAAACACTACTAATAAGACAAACCCACTTATAAAATATAAAAAATAATAAGCAAAAAGTTCGCTTATGTAAAAAATTACTTATAAGTACAAAATTAACTTATAAGTAATAATTAGTTATAAATCAAAATTTTAATTCAAGTAAATATTTCATTTTTAAGGTTAAAAATTAACTTAAATGAAAAAGATTACTTATAAGAAAATATCACTTGTGAGTAAAAAATTTCATATAAGAAATTATAAATTGAAAATTCACAAAGTGATGTACACATTTATTTCATATTATTTTCACATACATACTTTCTTAATATATGGGCAATATAAATAATTTTAGTTTAAAAAAAACTTTTATAACCGTTGAATAATAAACTCCAAAGTATGGATTTGAGTATTTTAAAGACCTCTCATAAAAATAACCCAAAATCTATCTCCTGCTAAATGCCTAAAATCATAGTTTAAAAAACCCCATAACCGGTATCCCAAAACTCCCAATCAGACACTTTAACAACATTTTTTTTGTCGAAAACCATTTTGCCATGAATTAGCGTTGAAAAAAATTCAGGTCTCCTTCAAATTTTTCTTTTCATTCTTTGACAAAATCTAATAGGGTCCCGAATTACTTCACAACCTTCTTTCACCTCACTTCACCACAAATTCTAGATCCCCTATTGGATAGACGTGAACACGGACATGGACATTCAATCTTAGGAAATAAGATTAAATCAGACTTGCAATAAAATAAATACTAGGAAAGGAAAGGAGTATAAGATTGAAAGAAAGTATAAAGACATGACACCTACGCACTTGGTATTGAAAGCAAAGCAATCAATGTTTGTACTTCGGCTTTCAATTGATATTGTGGGCGTGCCTTCACCAACTTAGTCATTCTCATATTCAATTATGTAATTTTCTTTTTGTGTTAGTTGACTTGCAATGTCATTGCTCACTTTTAAACACAATCATCAAGCCTACACCCTATCTTCCTATGCTACTTTTCTGATTCACTAGGATATAATAAAAGGGGAATCAAGTTACTGATTCATGTTTAAAACAAGAAGCTGGTGCACACCAACTACAGCTTGAACAACGGTGTAAAAATGCATCCCGGAAGGCATGCTTCAGACTCGGCCCAGCCGAGATCGCATGCTTGGAGTTTATACCAAATCCCAGTATTTCGTTTTATAGAATTACAAAAGGCTACATACCAAATAGAAAGATGAAAACAAAACCTTCGTCTTACATTTCAAAATATTGGATTTTAATTCTCAGCTCCAGAGCTTTTCTCTTCTTTAGGTGGTGCTAATTGTCTGGTAAGTCGAGATCTTGTCCAGGGATCGAGGGGAGCCCTCTGAGAAGGTTGTGGAGTTGGTGGTTTAGATTGTCTAAGTTCATTTTCTCTATCTATAAATCTGCCACGTGAAACAACATAGCGACCAAAAAAGGAAACATAGTTAGAATGTACTCGTAAATATTTGCTGTACTACAGATATTTTCTGCTATAAAGAATTTTCCTCTCCTATGATTCATGAAATATGAAACTTACGACTCTGAAAGCTCGATTTTTAATATGCGAACAGATGGCAAGCTAGTGCCTTTGTACAGGATAAAGAAATGGTAAAACAAAATACATACTCAATATAAGCCATTGGTGCAGCATCACCAACTCGAATTCTGGTTCGAAGTAATCTCGTGTATCCACCAGCTCTCTCTCTGTAAATGAGAAATGTCCAACTTATATCACAATAAGCAGTAAAAAACAAACACCAAAAAGTTTACAGGTTTGAGATGCACTTGTATCGATAAGCCAATTCCGTGAATAACTTGTGAAGGACATCATCACCACGTACAAAGGCAGCAGCATGCCTTGCAGCGCAGAGAGTACCCTATAGTAATTTGGCATTTGAGTCAAAAACTAAACAATAAAACAACATACTTGGGTATATATAATATATATATCATGAAAATTCTGTCTAACTTTATAAGATAGGAATCTTTATCCAATTCTATAAAAAAATTCCAAAGTTTCCTTGGAACTTATGGTTTTCCATGATGATAGAAAGCAATAAATGGGTTGCTATTTCACTCTATCAAACATTTTTCAACTCAACATCATGGAGTTGGGAAAAAATCAGACTTTTTCTTGAAACATGATTCAGTAAACAGATCAAAGTTAATAGTCGTATGTTGCACTCTGTTCACGTACGTTGATCAACTAACTTATCAAAGTGGTATACATATTCAATATATCCATGATACATTAATTCAAATTTGGATGCAATCAAAGTCTTTCTTATTTCCAAGCATCCAGCGTGGTTTCTATCTATGAATAATATTTTCTTTAATTGTTGAATTTTCATCTCACAAAAAGTTTCTCGTCCAATTCAATCTCCCTATACTTGTTAACAAACAACCAGATAAATATTTACAGCAGAGTACAACCTAATCCCAATAAAGCATCAAAGAAATGCATCTCAACTGAGGAATATAGAATGAACCTTGTATTCAAGTAGAGCAAATCTGATTGTCTAAATTGTGCTAAATCTTCTGCCAGATTTGAAAGGACAATAGAACTAATATTCTACCAAATATTGTCAAAAAAACAGTCATACAAGAAAGTAAACATGAATATACACAAAGATAAGAACCAACTAATACAAATCAGAATTCAATAACTGGGTATATACAAACTAGAGAGGTGGGGATAATCAACTAATGAACCTCAGAAACATAATACTGTTTTTCCTTCTTAAGATTAAAGAATGACACTTATTTATAATGTCATACTACGATTCACATTAGCTTAATGAAGAAAGAAATGAAATCAAACAAGATAGAACTAGCTCAAATTTATCCATCGTCAGTAGAATCCGAATTAATAAACTCATTTAAATCAGAGAAAATGAAATTCACACCTCTTTCCCAAGCTGTACCATATTATCAGCTAGTCTTCGGACTTCCTTTGCCTATAAATAAGATAACATGTAAAGGAATATTAAAAAAAGTTAAACATAGCAATTCTTGGTTGTAATCTACAAGGAAGCCCAAAGTACCAACAACAAAGAGCATTTTAGCAGGTTGTCCACCCAACCATCCCAGCACCCAAAAAATTAAATGCTGTGAACCTCTCGAAAAAATAAAAATAGTGAGAGTGAAGTAATGACCAAAATCTTGACTTACACATTTTTTTAATAACATTAAAAATAAAAAACGTGACTTCGGTATCTGCAAAAGATGATCATTTATGCAGTAAACAATTTCTTTTCTCCTTTTCCTAATTTAATTATTTGAGGAATTAGTGGCCGTCACTAACAAAAATCATTATAAACCAAAGTAAATTGGCTTACATTTTTAAATTAAACATAATAGCCCTGATATACACTGAAACTCCCCTTTTCTTTCAGATGCCCACATCTGATAATTCAAAGAATATTAAATCTCTTCTGTATGTACTCCAAAAAATTGGTATCGTTCTAAAAAAGAAATAATTTCCTGTTTGGTGTAAGCCACTAAGCCAGCAAATATTTTAGTGAAAAGATCACACTGAAACCCGCGTAAACCCCTAAACTTAAAAAGGGTATATGAAAACGCAAAAGAGAAATAATCAATTACCTTAGCAACAGTGGTTTCAATGCGCTCATGCTTCACCAACTGTGATACCATTGTCCTGTGAATAGAAAATCAAAACCTTAAAAAAAATCCCAAAAACAGGAAAGAAAAAAAAAGGCATAAAAGAGGAGAAAAAAAAATCTTACCTTAGCATAGACATCCGATGACCTGTTGGTCGATTAAGCTTCCTGAATTTCGTCATTTCGGGCGTGCTTGAAGCTGAATTTTGAACTGAAGAACCCTACGAAGATCTACTCTTTGGAGTAGCTTGAGAAACCGGAGTAATAGTAATGGGCTTAAAACAAATTTAATGGCCCTATAGATACCCTTTTGGGTTCATATTGTTGAGTGTCTTAGTTAAAGGGGCCCAAAGACTTGTTCTGAAAAATGAATAACGTTATCTAATACATGTAGTGTTAGAACACTCATGATATTATGTGATATATTGATTTAAAGGTGAAATATATTATTCATTTAATTATATATCTCATTTAATGATATTAGTGCTATCTAGACTTTATTTTAATATCAATAATACTAAATATCATTATTTTTTAAAAAATTATGACATCTTTACATGGGATAAGGAGTACAAGTTTGGAGTTTTTGATTTATTTGAAGGGGACAGAGTGAGCAAGGCCAAGATTCAGATGGAAAATGAGCTAGGTGCAACTGAAAATACTAAGGCCTGTTGGGTCGAATTAAAATTTGATTTTAATCTAATTCAAACAATCAATATCAACCACATTTTTTATGGGTCTCACATCTTTTCAACCACACATTTCAAAAACTTCTATCACAATCCACTAAAAATCTGATTTTAATCCACACTAAACACCCTCTTAGTATTANAAGGCCAAGATTCAGATGGAAAATGTGCTAGGTGCAACTGAAAATACTAAGGACTTGTTTGGGTCGGATTAAAATTTGATTTCAATCTAATTCAAACAATCAATATCAACCACATTTTTTATAGGTCTCACATCTTTTCAACCACACATTTCAAAAACTTCTATCACAATGCACTAAAAATCTGATTTTAATCCACACCAAACACCCTCTTAGTATTATTTAAACGTTCGAAAATTTTTAATCTTTGATTTGATAATTGGTATCGTGCATTCGAAGAAAAATACTTCTGCTTATGTCACATTGTCCTGCCTCCATTCAATCATGAGTTTAGACTCCTTTTACAAACACTAGTTTATGCCCGTACGATGCACGGATTGTGTTATTTTGAAAGTAATATTAGCGTATTAAATATGTAAAGTTATGTTAAAT
>CAIGRQ010006190.1:0-10839 GCA_903798375.1 Fraxinus sp. D2006-0159
ACCTTCACTTATCGAGGCTTAGCCTTAGAATACTAAAAGAAACGGAACAAATTCTTCGTTCTTTATTTATTTCATGGAAAATTTACAACTTTCTATATCCAAATTTACAACTAAGTATTAAAATACACAGTGTAAGACTCATCCCTCAAGCTTAGTAATGGAGCCAAAAGAAAGTTCCTTTTTGCCCCTTTTGCCACAAAGCTAATAGGATGATATTTGCTTATTCCATCTTTCAACATAAAGCTCGTAGCCTGTTTAAATCCAGCATCTGAGAAACCAGAACTACAATTGAGCTTGACACTTGCACCAGAACCATAATCCACGCCACTATAAATATAACAGCCCTGCTGTTTTTCAGACTGCAAGGAAACTGTTCCATCTTTTCCATTCAGTCCGGCTACCAAACAGAAACCGTAAGATTGTTTTCCATCATATGATGAGGGATCTGAAACTTCAAGATCTTCACCGTCCCCTTGATGCAACATGAGCATACCTGGAAAGTCAAACGGTTCTAGCATGACTAATTTTCCCATAGCATCTTTTGCTACACAAAGATTTTCAGATACAGTGCCCTTCAAGATGACTCTAAATGTAGCACGGACGGCAGAATCAGTTCCAGATTTGGGAAACTTCTCCATTTTTATTAGTCGGTCAGAGTTTGTGAGGACAAATGTTGTGTACCCCAATTCTTGCGCAAGAGTAATCAAATGAGAACTGTAATCAGCGGGTACTGGACTTAAAGAATCCAAAAAAGAAGTAGGAGACTCCGTTTTAATGTCCCAGTCACCAGTAGACAGTCCAGCAAGAAGGTAGGGACCATACAGAAACGCCTGAAGAGAAGAATATACTGGACGGTCATCTGAAAATGTTGTTTACAAGAGTTCGTTAGCTTCAATGCAAGAAATGAATCTTTCTCCGTATATGAAACACCAAAAAACGAGAATATTATGATGATTATAGGAGCATCTGCTCCTTAGAAGGTACCTTTAATGGCCTCAGTTCTGAGACTCATAGGCAGCTCGAGAGTGATTTTGTCCCCTGAGATCCAACTTCTAGTAACTGACAGAAAATTGCCTGCATTATGGTGCAATAAAAACGATGAACTCCTTTTTATTTGCTTATCAACTCGAAGTTAGTTTTATATCCATGTCAAGGAAAAAACACAAGTATAGGTACTTATAAAGAGAGAGACGAGGTTCATACCTGGTTCTGGCACGGACAAGTACTGATAATTTAAAAATGCCTTTGCACCAGTCGAATATGCCCATGAAGGTATCCTCAAATTTAAGGTAGATGATGTACCTTTTTTTTGCTGCAGACATTTAAAAGAAATTAGTACAGGTTATTATTGAATAACTGCAGCAAATACTGAGGAAAATAACTGAGTAATTCCATCACTTCCCAGAGAAAATGGATCTGAAGATTTTTTGAATAAACAGATATTGATATTTAAGGTAAGTAATCATTAGATCATACTATTATATTCTCCAGTTGGAATGATGTTTCCCTGTTACCAAAATGTATAGAGTACCATGTGCTTGCCCAAGAAAATATATTATTACAGGTTTACGTCTTATGAAACATTCTCAATTCCTTGATACTCAGGAAGTAAATCATAGACGATTGATACCTCCTTCGGGAAAATTGTCAACGTTAGTTGAAGGCGGCGATCCCATGAAACAACAGGTTCAACACTTAGAATCAACAAAATTTGTCCAGATTTCCAATCAAAGGAGCTAGGGATATACTGAATGATGTAAAGCCCTGGATCTTTTCCCTCCTCTTCAAAGTATATTGAATCTCCTAATTTTGAGAATGATTCAATTCCTACAGCAGAAAAGGACAGAAAGGATAATAAAAAGTCATACAGCACATATTGGGACTTCCCAAAAAAAATAATAATAATAATATCTAAGGAAAAGACGAGGACAGCAACTTATTAGAGTAACTAAATAACTCAAACCATAAAACACAACACTCAAGTATATGCGAACAATACAAAGTTTTACAGAAATTTCAGAAAAGAATTTTTTTGAAGAAAATGAAGTTGATACCAAGGATAAATGCATACCAGTTCCATAACAGCACCAAAAAGAATTAAACTTAGTTCCCCATCCATGGTAGCTTCGAGCCTTGGAACCACCTGGGTGAAGTGGAAGCATGTAGATCATCACACCGGGATCATTTCCTCTTTGGATGCCCAGAACACCATTTGTCAGGGCCCGTTCATAGTAATCTGCATATGCCATTTCTTTGGTCCATCTAAACAGGTGACGAGAAACCTACACGATCAAAGTTCAAAGCACCATGAGCTTCGAGCATTCACCAAAATGATACCGTGGGTCAAGAAAAAATGCTTATCAAAGTTTAAATTAGAGTCCCATATTTCTGAAGTCTGAACTAAACCAAAGTTAAAAATAAAAATAAAAGATATACACACCTTCAGCATGTTATAGGTTGTGCAAGATTCTTCATTCTCAGTTTCTAGAGTGCTTGCTAATCTCTTTGGATCTGACCTACAGATAAATCGAGAAAGTGGGATAATAGATGGTAAGGAAAGAAGCAATTTAGCAGGCATGGTGAATTGTTCAATAACAATCAATCTTTGTACCAAAACTCGCCGACTGATGTTCCTCCCGTTGCATAGCTATGAGACGAATTGACTATATCCATGAAGAATGTTCCTATTTCCTGCAAGCCATGTAGCGTAAAAGTTGAGTTCTAAAGATGATTTTTCCCCCAGTTACTGAACCAAAAACTTTGAGCAATAGCATACTCAGAACTTATCCATAACTTATTGTAATGGACCATATGACAAATAAAAATTGAATTGCCACAATGGCACCACGTGGGAAGCAAGTAATCTGGAAGGGAAACAACCATCTTTAAGTGAAAAGCAGAACCAATGTAAATGTATGTAATTCAAAGTTTTAGTTACGATAACATATCTTACCCAAATATGTGTCTAAATCTTCGAAAAGGGATACTATTATTCAACATGTGATACAAGTCAGGTGCACTAACACAATTCTAAAATTTAGTATTTATAACAAAGAACTAAGATATTTCTTCTCATATATCATTCAATTAGTATAAAGTCTTTCTTGTAAATGCAATATTTTTCGTTTTCCCAACTTTTTCACTTCATTACACCAATGACACTGTCATAAACTTTAAAGCTTAAGCCTAGGGCTGGAGCCAGACAATTATGTAGGGGTGGGCTAAACATTGTTTATTCCCCAGATTTAGGCGTGATCTGGAGCCTAGGGGAGCTACCACTAGCTCCGCCCCTTCTTAAGCCAGTTGATACTTTTGTTTAATTATCTCATCTAAAAGTTTAATCTGCAATAGAAAGAACAATTTTATTTATTTACAATTTACTTAAATATGCCCCTCAAGTGCAGACTAGATACATCTTTTCATCAAAGACATCAACACAAAATTTTCATAATTGAGTGGATGGGACTTGAACTCATGACCTTTGGTTGCTTCAAAACAATGTTGAATTACCTCATTTGAAAGTTTAATCAATGAAGAGAGAGAAATATATTTATATTTATATCTTCAACTCCATCGGGATAGACTAAAGAAGCTATCCAAATAAGCAGCCTGTGCAATTGCTTTGCCAGTCAAGTTTGATGGTTTAAAATCTCTTACGGAAAAGAGTTATGCCTTCATTTATCATTCACTTGTTGATTACTTGGACAAACGTTATAACAACATTACCTTATAAAGAGGGTCACCAGTAACTTCATACCGCAATTGGGATCCAATAACAATAGGAATATGTGTGTTGGAATGGAAACCAGATATATCATCCGCCTATAAGTATAAAGTAATATACAATATTAGAAAAAGGTATACAGAAGATGCTCATTGATAATTTTAAGTTTCCAGAATTAAAAGAAGTATAGAAAACAAGAAATCTCAATATCAGAACATAAGCACAAGACATCTGAATGTGATCACGAGCTACGGGGACAAAGACTAAGCTTAGTTCTCTGTTTAGAATCTTTGACATTTCTCATATTCAACCTCATTTATGAGTTTGTCTACCTTTGACTTTCGAACTACTGTAAGTGAATAAATCACCATATGATTCACATATTTTTTTACCTGCATCCTTGTAGGACACTTCCTGCTAATAAATTCGGTAAAAAGCTTCCAAAAATTACTTAGAGCGGGTATTAGTGAATCACGAACTGTAGTTAACATATTAGTTACTTTTACTCTGTAACTCCACAAATTACCTCTTACACTTAGTCCTATTTCCCTTCTCCTAACAATAATTCCCCACACAATTGTAGATGAGAAGAACAGAGAAAAATACAACACGAAACATTTGGAACTTATTACGCAAAACTACCTTCAGTGCTAGCAATCCCAGAAAGCATGGTTTGTCAAACAGGTGAGCCAACAACAAATGCTTTAGATCTCCCTGTGGCATTCCCAAAAATATAGAAGGGTGAGTTGAGAAAAATAATTGAGACAATGCTTTAAAATACAGCACAACTTGAAATATAGCAACGCCATAACCCATGAACTATTTTCTGGTTTATTATCTAAAGCATCAAAATTAAGAGATAATTCAGGTTTGACTTAATATGTTTGTTGAATCAGGGACTGGGAGAACACCAATGAACCCCAACACGAATCTGTTGTGACAATTATCATTTTCTGGTTTATGCATATGTTGACTCCAAATATTCACAAGAAGCCTATGACAATTTTATAAATTGGAAAACAGGCAGGGGAGAGCAAATGAGGCGTGCTGACCGTTACGCTGTATAACTGATACAGAACATCATTCATGCCACCTGTTTCTTCATTGAGTGACAACCAATGTCTTTCAATGGTATACCGCGATATTACGTTTTGCACGCGGTTGTAGAAGTAACTGGCCATCCATGTCGTCATATTCAAAGCTTGAACATTATCAGCAAACATATACTGATCCAAAAGACCTGCCAATATCTGCAAAGTTTTTGACAAATGATGTTAATAACCATTCTCGGCAACAAAGTGAATACTAATGGCAGCTTTTACCTTGTGAATCGTATAATATGGTGCCCAGACTTCTTGTAGAGACTCAAAGCGGTCAAACTGCTCTGATGGAAATGCCGAAAGATACCCTGTTCCTATCTTCCTCTGGCAGTGCGATAGGATAGAAACCACCGAAGACATTTTTTCTATGAGATCATCATTATGTGTGCTAGCCCACATTTTGGCAGATGCACTCATGTAATGCCCTTCATTAACTCAGATACAACGGTTGTCAATTACTCAATACAGCACCACCAAGGAAATGGTATGCATAATCGTAATGTGATAAAAATGGCATGTTGTTACAATACAACACTCCACATGCTAGACTATGTATATTACGAAACAAACCAGTGACATCAAATGATTCAGGATAAATTGAAATAAAAAACAGGAATTTCAATCTTTCAGTCATGTTAATGGACGTAAGAGACCATCCAAGTAAAGAAAATAAAAAAACCAGAGCAATAAGCATCTAAATTATCTTTTGCACAGTTCAGAACCAACTTTATTGGCAAGATTCAACAGCTGCAACAATTATACACAACACGAAATCTCCCTTTTCTTCTCTTTAGGTTGTGAGGCTTTTCAGGGGGAGGTCACTACCTCTTCTGATACATCTGATTGGTTTAAATCACTATGAAGTAACCGAAATCCAATCTAGTACAGGATGGTATGAAAAAATATTTTATTTTTCTAATATTAGTAGACGATAATGATAATAAGTCTTCTCCAACATTGATTTCTTGTTATAAATTCAGCATATCAACAACAATCTCAATTACCTGAGATGAATAGATCAAACACGAATCGAACAATTTCATCGGTAAGTATGATTACAAATCAGTAGACTCCAGGAATTAAACATGCAACTTTGAGCACCGAAACTATATCAGTAATGAAATGAGACATGCTGCAAATTATACTAACCCACAAAATGACCCCGAAGCTCAACATCTGGAGCCTCCCAACCCCCATATGGCTCGCCGAGAGTATCCAAACCAGCTGTTTTCCTAAAACTCCATACCAATCTATCAACATCCAACATCAAAAGATACTCCAAATTAGTCTGCTGTGCCTGACCATACACCGAATTAAGGTCCAATCTCACATCATTCAATGACACTTCCTTGAGGAAACTACCACCAATCCCTCTAGTCCCATCGGATATCTTCATTTTTCTATACATCATATTCCAATTAAACTCATCCTCCTCTCTCAACATCTTCCTAGGAATCAATTTGGACCAAGCATAATCATCACTAGGAATCAAATGAAAATGGGCAAGACTTTCTTCTTTCCGAGATTCATTCTTTGAGTATAACATTTCATATCGAAACGTGTGTGATGAGATTGAAACACCACCATTAGTACATACCTTATCACTCAAAACACACATAAACAGCAAAAACAACAAAAGAGACAATTCCAACACCTTGAATACAAAAGACTTCATATTTCCCCCCAAAAATCGCAACAAAATCAAGAAAAGCTAGAAAATTACAATTAAATACAGAGTTATAACTCCTATTCTTTCTGAAGGTAAATGAAAAAAAAAAAAAAAAAGGATCGATTTTTTTGAAGTTCAAGAACAAAATAACACTAAATTCCCCATCTATGTTCACCCAAAAATTTAACACCGTTGAAAATTAAGGCTACTGGATACTTATCATCAAAATAATTATCAACTAACTGTAACACTGGAAACCACTAAATGTTTTAGGTGACTTGGAAGAAAAAAAGCCATGTAGAGCCAACGAGTTCAAGAAAAAAGAGTTATCTATGGCGACGTGTATTATTGGGACTTTCGAAAATTTTGATGGATTTTTTAAGTGATGAATTCTGTAGATTTTACGAAATTTTTTTAGAGATTTGTACGTAACTTTTGTAGATTTTATAAACTTTCAAAGACTATTGTAGAATTGAAAATATTTTTGAAAACTTTCATTTGAAGTAGAATTTATGTGGACTAGTACAATATTATGAAATTATCTAGTCGATGCTTCTCACCATTCCCCACCACGTTCTCCTTCTTTTTTTCCCCCATATAATAAAAAAATATTTTAAAAATAATAAAAATTTAAGACCTTAATTAAATAAATAAAAATAATTATATATATATAAAATAAATTTAATATTCAGCATTATTAATATAATATACATTTAAAAAATAAATAAAAATATATATTTAAATTTAATTATAAATTAGTCTATATAAAATTTTATAATTTAATTAAAAATAATTATTTTTCAGAATAAATGAATGAAAAAAAGAAAAAAAAAAGTTATAAGAATATAATTTAGTTTTTTCATAAATAATATAAATAAACAATAAGAAAGATAAATAGAAAAATAGAAACTAATATAATCAATATAAAAAATAAATTTTAATCATAACTCTAATGTTCTTAGGGGAGAAAATGAAAGAGAAATATTAAAAAAAAAATACATATTGATTTCTTTTTTGTTTTATGTGAAAGTATCCCAAAATCTTGTAATTAATGAAAGACAAATTTTGATATTTTATTTTAGTACTTTCTAATTAAAAGTTAGTACCATGGAGACGTTTATAGTAGTTTCTAAAAATCATAAAAAATTGAATACCCTAAAATTTATAAGACTTCTAAAAAGTTTTAATTAAATACACCGTGACTTTTAGAGACTTTTTAGAAGTTTATAAAAATTTCAATTGAATAAATCAATATTTTTAGAGAATTTTCAAAAGTCTACATTAAATACCCCTAAACTTTTTAAATCTCAAAAAGTCATTAAAAGTCTCAATTAAATACACCCCCTAAATGTGTGTACACGTGTAAATATATGGTTGGGGTAGAGAGTGATTGGAGGAGAATTTGAGCGTGGTTAGGTAGTCATACTGTTTTGAATTTGTGCTGACGTGGCAATTTCCAAAAATAAAAAAAGAAAGAAAACAATTAGAAAGTAAAGTAAATGAAATATTTCTCTCTCTCCTACATTTTTAACCGGACCTCCATTTTCCACGAACCAGACCTCCATTTTCTCATTCCGACATCTTCATTTTCAAGAAGGTCGTCGGCTCGGAAATGGTTGCCGGACGGGAACAGACTCTCCCTCCATTTTCAGCCATTCCAGACCTCCGTTTTCTGGTTCCGAAATCTTCATTTTCAGTGGTTGCCGGCTCCGACATCTTCATTTTCAGTGGTTTCTGGCTCCGAAAGCTTCATCCGGCTCTTTCTCCCACATTTCAACAATATTTCCCAACATCTTCGGATTTCTGTTGAAACATATTTCCAGAAAATTTCCATTTTTCTTTATCCTTACATCAAAATAACCTTCAATGAATTCGCCAGCGAACGTTTCATGCGAAGCGAAGCTTACATCGCCATCGAGACCTACCTGAGCTCCAGTCCCTCCACTCAGGCACGGCGGCTCAAGGCGGACGTAATCTAGAACAACCAATCTCTAGTTCTTACCATGGATGATAATGAAGAAGTGGATGATGAATTTCAAGGAGTAAAAGTCTGGTGGGCTTCTGGAAAGGACGTTTCCAAGATACAGACTTTTTCTTTCCAGCCAGTTCCTGCTGATGAAAAGAGATATTTCAAGCTAAAATTCCATAATAATAGAGAAATTTATAATCACTGGTTCGTACTTGAATCATGTATTGAAGGAAGGAAGAGAAGGCAATAAAGGTGAAAAACCGGCAGTGAATATTGTACACAAAGAGTGGGCCCACCATTCTTTCCTTTATTTCGTTTTCTTTTTATTTTTTTTGCTTTTCCACTGCCACGTCAGCAAGATTTAAAATCCTGTAAACCACCTGTAAGTTACCTCCTGTACTTGTAGCGCGATCCAATTCAAAATCCTGTAGGTATCCTGTAAAAAGTTCCTGTACTTCCAGCATAATTCTACTGGAGTTTGAGATGTGCTATCTAAATTTTGTTCAATTTACTATCAACCCAATGATTTATTAACACATTACTTTAAATTTATATGTCCACTTTTCTCTCATTGTCACTTTTACTTTAAAAAATAATTGTGTAAAAACTAGAACTACGTGTCAACGGTCAATTTTGAACAACAGGTCTTAACTCATCGTGTTGACGTAACAAATTTATATATATATACAAATACGTCATATTTTAATTATATTAAAGACATTAATTTTTTTTATTGTTACATGCTTAATTTTTTTTAACACACGCTTAATTTTAGTGATTTATTAATAAAAAAATATTGTCCTTAATCATATTTTGTCTAAAGAATATTGTTAATATACTTTAAAATATTGGTCAAATATTTAATTGTATTTTTACATTATTATTTATTTTGCTTATTTTAAAATACAATGGACAATTGAGTGTTTCTAATTTATTTTAAAGAAAATTTTGAAGAAAAATCATGATCAAGAATAATTTATGTTAATTTGAAAATAAGAATTCGATAAAAAGGTTTGAGATTTAATTATGATAGTATGTAAATGTTATGAATCTTTCATGGAATTATAATGTAGTCTAGTAATTAAAAAAATTTCTTATAACTAAATAAGTAATATTACTTACAAATCAAACTTAAATAATTGTATTACTTATTTTAAAATAAACTCCTGATTAAAATAAGTAACTTTTATTAAATAAAACAATAAAAAGTAAGTTAAAGTCTATCATTTGTCTGTCCAATTGAGTTAATTTTAAATAATTACATAGCATGAGATCCTAAGTTTGAGACTTTCTACCCCAAGAATATTTTATTCAAGACATACTCAGCTTGAAAATGACATTAAAAAGTTATTACGATATAACTAATTACCTTTGAACTTTGCGACCACTAATTTCATAATTAACCGATTTTCTTGTTTAACAATAAAATAAATGACTTGATTTGAAAAGAATGTGAAGTTAACTAATTAAAGTTAAGAGATGTCAAACAAAGCCTAGTGACCCACCAGTCCGGCACCATGCCTTCTTTGTATTTTAGACTGTGGGCATGTTTGGGCCGGATTAAAATATGATTTTAATATAAATCAAAGTCAAACAATCAGTATCAACCACATCTTTCTAGGTCCCACACATTTTCAATCACACATTTCAAAAACTTATATCACAATCCACTAAAAACCTGATTTTAATCCACACCAAACACTTTCTGTATGTGCCTCTACAAAGAAGACTGAGCCCAGCTCCATTTACACCTCTAACCTACATAATTGAAAGAGACTTGAGAAAAAGGCGGACAAAAGTAGTTGATATTTGATAATCACTTATAGTTAATTAAAACCATAGTGAAATCACTTTATCAATGTTTTGATGGAAAATTATTGTTCAAATCAATAAAATGTGAAGTGGAATGAAGATAAACAAAAGAAATGGAGAGGGGGAAAAATGTGACCCACGCAGTCGCATGGGCCATTTGGCCATGCGACCATATGGCCCCCTACCGAGACTAAAAGTCTCGGTTGGCCGGTTTTCAACAGTTTTATAATTTGAATTTGGTGCCTTTTCCAATTGTTTTGGCACCAATTCATGGAGTATTGATAACTTATAGATAGGTGATAAATGATCAATACATAATATAATAGAAAAACATATGGAAACCTATTACAAACTTTTGAGAAACACAATTATTCTACAAAAGAATCAAATCTCCTTTCTTTCATATTCAAATAATTTCCTCCTTGTGTTCTTAAGTTTTGGAGAATTCCACAAGTGTTTAAGTGTTGAATTCTTTACAAAGCTTGATCAATCATACAAACTATTTGCCGAAAGACCTTTAAGCACCAAATCATTTAGAAGAGGGGGTAAATATCGTTTGAGGACA
>CAIGRQ010006213.1:0-10677 GCA_903798375.1 Fraxinus sp. D2006-0159
CCTCGTAGGTCGGTATCAACATAATTCATTAGAAAAGTATTTTAAGTAAATAATAGACCAAGCCAGAAAAATGCATTAAACATATTAAAGTATTTACAGCCTAAATCGATTGGATTTAGGGCATAACAATAACATAAGCACCAGTTGATGTTGTAATTTTAGTTAATAAAAATCAATATTTTTCAATTCACCCCTATATTTTATCCATATTATAGTAAATTACCCTTTTACGGTAATCATCCCAGTGTTTGAGACCATGTTCACTACGGGTGTGTTTGAGCCACATTATTTTGAAAGAATATATTTTGAAATAGTAGATTGATGAAGAATGTGTGGTTGAAAAAGAAGAAAAAGATATTGATGTGACGAAAAATATTATTTTATTGAAAAATGTGTGGTTGAAAATGAGTAGAAAAATGAAAATGAAAATTTTATGTGGCTCGAGGTCACGTACTTTACTAATTTAATGTGAAATCGGATTTTGAAATGATACTTTAGGGTGTGTTTAAGCCACATTATTTTAAAAGAATGTATTTTAGAATAGTAGATTGATGGAGAATGCATTATTAAAAAAGAAGGAAAAGTTATTGATGTGATGAAAAATATTATTTTATTGAAAATAAATAGAAGAATAAAAATAAAAATTTTAATGTATACCAAACATGAGCTTAGGGTCTGTTTGAGCCACTTTATTTTGGAAGAATGTATTCTGGAATAATAGATTGATGGAGAATATGTAGTTGAAAAAGATGAAAAGTTATTGATGTGATGAAAAATATTATTTTATTAAAAAATATGTGATTGAAAATTAATAAAAAAATATATAAAAAAATTTAATGCGTACAAAACAGTGGCTTAATATTTAAAAACTTATGATACAAAGGACATTTGGCGGAATGAAGAAAAGTGACAATGACCCGTTGACATTCAATATCTCCATTTCACCCTCACTTCATGGCAGCAAATGACACTTTTACAACTTTCTTAGTGATTATTTTTCAAAAAATATTTGGGGGTTAAATTTGGAATGAAAGTGAAGAATTAAAGTTCATAGGGAAGATTCAAATTCATTTCCTCTTTTGTTGACCGATCCAAAGAATACAGTCCCACAAAATTTGGCACGTTAGTCTACTCTACTCGACTCAAAATTTGAAATGGAAATGAGTGTTTTCATTTTAATGGGTCTCAAATTCATTTCCTCTTTTTCTTAAAGTTTGGCATGCTAGTCCACTTAAACTCTACTCAACTCAAACTCCCATTTATTTGTATAAAAACCCAAAATATCACCAAATGAACACATTTCTTTCTCCTATAAGCATTTTAGATGTACAAAAGTAGATTTCTTGATTTGCCTTTTGACTACTTTTATAATTTCAAGGGTTTCATCAAAGATTCTTCCCAACAACAGAATGTGACAGCATTCGGCTTGTCAGATTGAGTAATTTCTCAGGAATAAAGCGCACATATTTGACAATGACAATATGTTATTAAGCACCAAATTTTAGTTTAGTCCTCCAAGGACAACATTAAACTAAACTTATACATCAAGAATCATGATCTTATGTAAATTAATCAAGGTTTGTCAATTACCTGGAAATATGCTTCCAATAGATAAAATCAAGTCCTATGTCCTTCATCATAAACTTAGATTTTAACAAAACAAAAGTATATCCCTGTATAGATGCCGCCAATCAATTTCTTGTTGTGAACCCTAGTTTTACACGCCAATTTCTTTAATATTTTTCAATTTTCTTGATACAAGAACGTGCTAGTATAAAAGTTGTATAAACTCATGCATGCTCAACACCAAATTATAGAACACAAAAAAGAAAGAATTCAAGAAAGTAAAAGCAATGGCGTCGAACATCGCCGTGCTTAGTGCCCTTGACAATGCACGAACGCAATGGTACCACGTGACTGCGATCGTCATTGCGGGAATGGGGTTCTTCACCGATGCGTACGATCTTTTCTGCATCTCCACTGTCTCAAAATTGCTGGGCCGTCTCTATTACTACGATGGCTCCTTGACCAAGCCGGGAAAGCTTCCTCGTGACGTCAACAATTTCGTTATTGGGGTGGCGCTGGTCGGGACCTTAATCGGACAGCTGGTTTTCGGGTGGCTTGGGGATAAATTGGGGAGGAAGAAAGTCTATGGGGTTACTTTGGTTCTTATGGCTCTTTGTGCCATTTGCTCGGGCTTGTCATTTGGATCCAGTCCTAAAGCTGTTATGACTACACTTTGTTTCTTCAGGTTCTGGCTTGGCTTTGGGATTGGCGGCGATTATCCTCTCTCCGCCACGATCATGTCCGAATACGCCAACAAGAAAACCCGTGGTGCCTTTATTGCGGCGGTGTTTGCTATGCAAGGTGTTGGAATCATCTTTGGCGGTCTAGTATCAATGATCCTCTCGGGAATATTTCTTGAGAAATATAAGGGTCCGAGATTCTCGAAATCGCCGATTTTTTCGACTGAGCCCGAGGCGGATTATGTATGGCGAATCGTACTCATGCTTGGAGCTTTGCCGGCAATTCTCACCTTCTATTGGCGGATGAAAATGCCGGAAACAGGCCGGTACACGGCCCTGATCGAGGGAAATGCTAAACAAGCTGCATCGGATATGGGGAGAGTCCTTGATATAGCAATTCAAGCCGAACAAGATAAATTAGCAGAATTTAAATCTGCCAATGAATACTCATTGCTATCAAGTGAGTTTTTCAATCGCCACGGCCGTCATTTAATAGGAACCGCAACTACTTGGTTCTTATTAGATATTGCCTTTTATAGCCAAAATCTTACACAAAAAGACATTTTCCCCACAATGGGACTCACTAACGAACCCAAAAACGTAAGCGCGCTACGCGAAATGTTCGAGACATCCCGTGCCATGTTCGTGATATCCTTATTCGGGACTTTCCCCGGTTACTGGTTCACCGTGGCATTCATCGAAAAAATCGGCCGATTTTACATACAATTGATGGGCTTCTTCATGATGTCTGTATTCATGTTCATAATGGGCGTCAAATATGATTACCTCAGGAACGAAGACCACAAATGGGCTTTTGCTATTCTTTACGGGCTGACGTTCTTCTTCGCGAACTTCGGCCCCAACTCAACCACCTTTGTTCTGCCGGCGGAGCTTTTCCCCACCAGGCTGAGATCCACTTGCCATGCAATCAGCGCCGCCTCTGGCAAGGCCGGGGCTATTATCGGAGCATTTGGTTTTCAGAGCTATACACAAGACGGAGAAGTGAATAAAATCAAAAGGATCATGATAATTTTGGCTTTCACAAACTTGATTGGATTTTTCTGTACCTTCCTTGTGACAGAAACAAAGGGGAGATCACTGGAGGAGATTTCCGGTGAGGACGGTGGCGGCGGCGTGAACGAGACACAGATGACCCCAAAACAGACAGTTAATCGACCGGAACAATGGGAATGATTTTACCATTTGGACAAATTACTCGGCAAGTCTATCACTTTGATCAGGTTGAAGAATTATTATTAACACTAAGTTTTATATGCATGCATGGATTTAATAAGGGCAAATGTTGTCTTAATAGCTAGGTTGTGCTTTTAATTTTCTGCTACCCCAAAAAATAAGAGCTGGATAGTGTTGTGACCATGTAATGATCCTTGAACAAGAAGGGGTTTGTTTTTTTGTTTTTCTTTCATTTTTTGGTTCTCTTTTGTTTGGAAATTACGAATATAAGAATGTTTACATGTTTATCTTGTTTTCTGGTAGGCTATGTTTTCCCACATAAAATATTTTACCATGGATAAAGTTATTTAATTCAAAAAATTTCCAGTAATATCTCGATCAACGTTGAGAGATTAAATATGCTAAAATCCTTCTAATAAGCTCAATTAATCAGTGATGGAGGGTGCCGATTGACCTTGCAACATTTTGTAATTTTATTTAAATACATTACACCCCAAGATCTGCCAAGAAGCCACTTGAACATCACCAAGAAGCAAGGGCCAAGTAGGCCTTGGACGATGTTCCACGTGGTAATCACACGCGTTCCTCACTCTATCAGGTATGGAGCTGTTGTCAACAAGTATCCTACACAACTCACTCATGAAATATTTCAAAAATTACACTACCAACCATTGTCCATAATTCAACTAATTATAAGTACAAAATCATCACACTTCAACAGCAAAAGTGTCAATCAAATCTCAACAGTTTCAAATACCATTTTCTTCGAGGTAATTGAGATACCATGATTGGGGCCTCCGGGTGGTTGCATATCTGACAGCCCTAGGCCACATCTAAAGCCATGCGATTACTTCGAACACTACAATATCTAAGGTGTCCAAATTCGTATTTGTCTTGCCTCCAAGGACGGATCTAGGACTAGACTAAATGATTTAAGTTAGTCTAGCCTCTTCCAACTTCCTCGTGTATCCGCCACTACTTGTCTCTTTATTCTTTCCAAGGTGAAATGGGGAGACCTAATTCTCAGTAATGCAAAACGTGCCTCTTAAGACCGAGGCAGTTGGGACTATCCCCATATGCCTTTGTGCAAGTTGTTGTGTTGGATACTTTTAACGATGTGCGAAATGATTGATAGCCTACAATGGTGGCTGTAAATCACATCTACATTACTTCACCTTGGACATGGAGAAATTGTAGCAAGCCCATGATAGAAATTGCAGTCCTATAATGATTAACAAATCACGCCTACGACATTAATCAATGTATTTCTAGGATCGACTATCGAGCCACATGTCACACATTTGGTAGGCCTCTCCTACTCACTTTTTTACTTTAAATATCAAGCTTTTGAACATAAGTTAATTAAAGTATTTGAGTCTAAATTCTCTATTACGACTTCAATATTCCTATATAAAACTCGGCACCCAAATTCTCGTCTTCGAGTGTTTTTGCAACACCTAAAGACTTGAATATTTGTTACATGATTCATGATTGGTATATTAATTTGAGCCTCAAAATGCATGAGATCAATGCACCCATGGTTCGTGCTTTTAACATGGGTCCAAGTGTGCTTACATACACACGAACGGGAGAGGTGCTGAAATTTTGTTCACACACAAGGTTCCACCAAATTCGGACGTAAACATTTTCTAGTCTCCTCACCACTCAATTCTTTCAGTTATGGTGTGTTTGATAGCTACCCAATTTCATGGAAAATGGAAAATCTTTTCTACCTTTCCACTATTCTTGTGTTTGATAGACTTTTTTTTCTAGGGAATTGGAATTCTTACTTTCCTTCACACACTCACATTTTCCTCCAAATCCTTGAATTCATTTTCCCACCATTTAGGTGAGAAAATGGTTTTCCATGTAATCTGTCCTTTTTTATTGTTGCACATTTGCTTGATTTTGTTTTCCCACCTATTAGGTGGGAAAGCAATTTTCAGCTTTTTTTTTAGCAATGACAACAAATTCTATCAACCATTGTAAAAAGAATTTTCACTTTTGTTGACAATTTCTATGCAAAACAAAGTCAAACGAATGGTATTCGGTATGATAATTTTTTCTAATTTTTAATTTTTTTTTACTTTTTAGTAATTTAAACAAATTCTAGGGCAATGGTAGAAAAAATTATCACTTTAATGGACAATTTTCATAAAAAACGAAGTCAAACGGACATCAAAATTTCAACATTTTTCAGATGGAAAATTATATCAATCAAACACAATTAATTACCACTCCCAGTAAAACAAATTTTAGGCAATTCAATTCCATGAAAAATATTTTCTTTTCATCTATTTTTCACCCTTACAATCAAATGGACCCTAGTACAAAACGCCCAAGTCCTAGAAAATTCCTCTTTTCCTTTGTTATCCTTTTCCTTTTCTTTTTCAATTCCCTCGTGAAGACCTCTACTTTCCCTCAAGTACTCAAAGAACCAGTTTAACCCTTATTTTCCTTCCCCTTTTCCAATGAAATGGGAAATGGAGGTAGATGAGATCGAAGCAGTGCTCGAGAAAATCTGGGATTTACACGACAAGCTCAGTGACGCCATTCACTCCATTTCTCGGGCTCACTTCCTTAACTCGATCAGGAATCCCCGAAAATTCACCTCCTCCGATGAATCCTATTTCTACCAGAAAAATCAAGCCGCCGCCGCCGAAGATTCCGACAAGAATCCTGAATCGGGCTTTGTATTCGTCAAAGAGTTCCGGGTCGACGATGATGAAATGGCGCTTCAGGAGACCAAGAGTCTTTATGCCATTCGAACGGCGCTTGAAAATCTCGAAGACCAGCTGGAGTTTTTCCATGTTAGTTCAAATTATAATCATTTTTTATGGATTTTTCTGGTAATTTAAATTTCATTTCTACATTATTACTGGCAGTTAAATTTTTTGTGTTGTTTTTTTGGTTTAATCTAGGAATCAGGGAATGGAAATTTTGGTTTGTACCAGCTTATACTGGTATTATCTTTTTTGGTGAAATTTAGATGAACTTTTTATTAGGTATGGTTTAAACCTGTGTTTCAAATTTGTGATTTCAGCTATTGGATATGGATTTTGCTGAAAATGAAGAAGTTGATTACCTTGTTGGACTTAAAAAGTCTCTTATTTTTAATACCTGAAGTGAACTTCCACATTTGACATTATCAGTTAGAGTTCTTCAAAAAATGAATTTTGGAGAAGATTTGATAAGAACATGACTTACTTATACAGTTCAGTGTCAATTCCTATTTCCAAAAGTAAATTAATTGCGCATGGAAGGCCCTCAAATTAGTTACAAGCTATAACTGATTACAGTACATATCATTAGAAGAATGTATAGAATGAATTTGGTGTTGTAGCATGAAAGATTTGGGAGGTGGGAATAGTTAATAGCATGAAAATTATCAGAAGCTTATGCAAATTTTTGTGCATTTACTTAAATTGCCTTTGTGGAAAGTGAATCCATTAGCATATTTAGCCCCTGTTTGGGCTCAATTTTAATGTGATTTTGGGAGGAAATGTATTTTGGATCAGTTATTTTTCGAAGAATGTGCGGTTAAAAGATAAGAAAATGTTTTGGATTTACATATAATATTATTTTATGGAAGAACGTGTGGTTAAAAATGATTTTTGAAAAAAATTATTTTGAAAATAATGAAGCCCAAAGAGGGGCTTAGTAAGTTTTTGGTCCTATGCATACCACGTATTGTAGAATTTGGATTATCTTCGACTCTTTATGCTGCAAAATCCTTTTATCCCCGCAGACTATTTTGCATATCAAATAACATGCAGTAACTCTAGCAGGGGAAACCAAGGATCGATGAGTGCCTTGGGATTATTTGAATATTATTTCCATATGCTCGGGGTTGGAAGGTGATTTCACTAGAAAAATGTGTAAATTTGATTCGGAAAGAAGATTAAGGCCAATAGTAAGAAATAATAGTAATTTCAGAGAATGAACAAATGGCATAGGAAACATAATGAGTGAGAAGCTTATCTGATGGTTCTGTTTTTGTGATGTTTGTAGTGCAAAGCTTAAAAAGATAGTTCCAAACATTATTGGTTTGAAGGTTAGTTAGAATTGTGCAGATTTCAATATCGATGTTATATGTAAAACAACTGTCTCTTGAAGTTTTTAATGGATGAGCATTTTAACTTGTGCTATTTCGTGGATTTTGTTGTCAGCTTCATTATAAGGTTTTTCTTTATTCTTTTTTGCTTGATTGTGGTGTAAAGATGAATAGATATTTTTGTAGTTTATATATAGGATCAGGGCTACATATTGTCAGAATTACATGGTGGTGGTCATTTGACATAAATTTTATTACGACGATTTAATTGTAATTGTGTCTATGTATGTGTTTGTTGTTTCTGCAAAACAATTGTTAATGTTGGGTTTTGATGTTATGATTCCTAGATGGTACAAACACAACAACGAGCTATGAGAGATGCTGCAATTGCTCGGTTAGAACAAAGTCGCATTGTTCTTGCCATGAGATTGGCTGAACATCAGGGGAAGAAGTATAAAGTCATTGAAGAAGCACAAGCTTTAGTGGGTGCTGTGCAAGATTCTGGTCAATTCATTTCACCAGAAAATCTCTATGTTCCAAATGCATACCCTTCTGGACGAAGCTTTGAAGCTCAAGAATCAACGGGGTCAAATGTTCTTGTCAATTTCCTTACGTCTGGTTTAAATTTTGTTTCCAAGTCCTTCAGATTGGATCTCATGGGTAGGATTATGGGGAATTCTGCTTTGGTTGCTATCAGCATGCTTGCATTACTGCGTCTGAGCCAGCTCGGATGTAAGGACAAATATTTGTTAGACGCCCATGAGATGCAAGATCACGCCGCCTATGGCAGAGACACAAGATTTTCTGTTGTGCATGGTCAATCGTCTGGCCATCGTTCTTTACAGTTGGATGTCATGTTGGCCAGGGGTTAAATTGGAGACGGATTTCTATCGTTATTGTGAAAAGCTTGAAGTAATGCAAATTGGTAACACGAAGTTTTATCATGCGATGGATAAGGATGATATGTTATTTTTGATACTTATAGGTGGCTAGAAATTCTTGTTGATATCAATTTTCTTGTGTTTTTAGTGGGTGAAAGTAGGGGTCGTGGTAACCTTTAGTTATGTATATGAATGAAAGTAGGACTTTCCATATGTTTGTATATAGGTTGAGATCGTGGATAGTTTGCATTTTGCTTCGAGTAGCATTAGATAGTTTGCAACTCGAAACCTCGTAACTCGAAACTAAAAATTTTAGACCTCGGAACTCAAAACTAAAAGAATAACTTCAACTTTTATTTTTTTCTAAAACTGTAGACCTTCACTGAATATTGTGACCTTTATTTTTTTTTTTATCTTTAAATGTCACAGCTATAATATATATTGTTACTATATATTTTCACGTAGTGTTTTTTGTAGCAATTTTTTGGGAAAATTGATTTTGTAATTTGATTTTTGAAAGAATGCGTGGTTAAAATGTTAAAAAATGTTTTGGATTTACGTGTAAAATTATTTTATTGAAAGTAGAGATGACGAACTCGCCCTGTCACTCCCTCGCCCCGCACCGGGCGAGGGCTGGCCCCGTTTTTCACCCCCCCCCCCCCCCCCATTTTTTTTTTTACAATTTTTAATTTTTTTTTTTTAAAATTCTTCACAGGGCGGGTTGGCGGCGCCCTGTCCCATCCAGCAAACCCGTCGAGACGGGTTTTTTTGTCATCTCTAATTGAGAGAATACATAATTGAAAATAAGTTTGGAAAAAAATGAGTTTTTAAAGAATGAGGTTTATAGGCTTTATTATGTCCATTTTTTTAACATGTTTGCTTTTAGGTATTGCTTCTAGAAATTTATTACAAATGATTGGATACTATTTTTGGAACATTAATTCCTTTGAAACCTTTTTTTAACAATTGTTATTGAATACTCTGTCATCGCAGGTTAGATTTTGATACATTTAGGATTGGACTTTAATCATCTCATTAGAAAAGTAAACGATGTCTAGTAAAGGCGTGTTAAACCTTTTATGACATTCTTGATTGATAAAAGATGTAAGCTTAAGAATCATCTTATTGTTTCCTAACAATCTCTCACTCAATATAACGCTTTTGTAACTCTAACTCATGATCCTAAATCTGATATAACTCGAATGATTCAATTTTACCAATTTCATCTTAAAACAAATTTGCGTCCCATGAGAGCAGACTAAAATGATGGGGATAATCGGAACTATTTAAAATTTATATTTCCAACAATGATCAATTAATATTATAAGTTGTCCACTTTTTTTCAAAATATTTAAACCCTCAAGTATATTTCAATTTCTCAAACATAAATGGGTAAGTGGGAAAAATGCATAACTACCTATCTTTGATTCTTTAAATATACATTTTCAAATTCGACAAACTTGAAGATTTCTTTCAAAAATCAGGACATAAACAAAAATATGATATTAATTTAATTTAATTTATTGTTTCTTAATTAAAGAAAACTAAAATAGTAATATTATTCAACTACATCTTTATCCATTCCTAAAATATAAGATTCGGTTATAGTTCTGTTTCGCGCGGAAAGTCGGGCATCGCTAACAATTAAGAAATAGTTTAGACGATTCTGTAAAGAACGGACATTTTTTGACAAAGTCTCAAAAATGGGTGCTTTATTGATGAAGATTTACAATCGGTGAAAAGCGAAATGCCTCTAAGGAGCGCAAGCACACAGAACAGTTGAAAGTTAAATGCGATAAAAGTAAAGGAAATGGAAATTACATATTCTCTGTTCGAAAATGTTTGATTCGGGGTCCTATTATCTTCTCTTCTCTTTTATACTCCTCTGACAGTCGTTGTCATGTAACAACCTGAAACTGCTGATCGTCCTTTAACTGCCCACGTTTTTCATCATGGCTGACTTGTCATGGAACTACTGTTCTAACTGTTGTCATTACTTTTACCATTGAACTGCTTGTAACTGAGATTTCCTGGATCATGGGACATGATGAGAATGTCCCTTAACCGCCTTAATAACCATCGCTTAAGATAACAATTTGCCCGGATCCTGGGCATTTCGCAGGCTTGAGCGATTATAGCACCGTCGCCCTGAATATTCATAAAGTACTGTATTCGCCCAGATCTTAGGCGTCTTGTATACCTGGACGATGATAGGCCTCCGCTATATAACTCTGTTTTAGGCCTTTTTACATTGTCTCACTTGGCCTGTCTTTTGAATTTCCTAACTGGGGCTTCACTCCTT